>CAWUFW010017364.1:0-265114 GCA_963921515.1 Calotriton arnoldi
TATGCTTCAGTTACGTATTGCTGTTCTGGAATCTGCGTGGATCCACAAATTTCCACCCACCCCGCGTTCCCCAATGTCTTCCGAGAAAAATGGTACCTCACTTGTGTGGGTCGGCCTAGTGCCTGCAACAGGAAACGGCGCAAAACGCAACGTGGTCACACCTCAATTTCGCAGTGAAAAATGACCCTTTTTTGGCAAAGTGCCTAGCTGTAGTTTTTGAACCCTACCTCTGCCGGCACCTAGGGAAACCTAGCAAACCTATACATTTTTGAAAACTAGACACCCGGGGAATCCAGGATGGGGTGACTGGACTGCCTCCCACCAGGTTCTGTTACCCAGAATCCCTTGCAAACATAAAAAATTGTCAAAAAAACACATTTTCCCCACATTTCTGTGGTGGAAAGTTCTGGAATCTGCGTGGATCCACAAATTTCCACCCACCCCGCGTTCCCCAAAGTCTTACGAGAAAAATGGTACCTCAGTTGTGTGGGTCGGCCTAGTGCCTGCGACAGGAAACGGCGCAAAACGCAACGTGGTCACACCTCAATTTCGCAGTGAAAAATGACCCTTTTTTGGCAAAGTGCCTAGCTGTAGTTTTTGAACCCTACCTCTGCCGGCACCTAGGGAAACCTAGCAAACCTATACATTTTTGAAAACTAGACACCCAGGGGAATCCAGGATGGGGTGACTTGACTGCCTCCCACCAGGTTCTGTTACCCAGAATCCCTTGCAAACATAGAAAATTGTCAAAAAACCACATTTTCCCCACATTTCTGTGGTGGAAAGTTCTGGAATCTGCGTGGATCCACAAATTTCCACCCACCCCGCGTTCCCCAAAGTCTTACGAGAAAAATGGTACCTCACTTGTGTGGGTCGGCCTAGTGCCTGCGACAGGAAACGGCGCAAAACGCAACGTGGTCACACCTCAATTTCGCAGTGAAAAATGACCCTTTTTTGGCAAAGTGCCTAGCTGTAGTTTTTGAACCCTACCTCTGCCGGCACCTAGGGAAACCTAGCAAACCTATACATTTTTGAAAACTAGACACCCAGGGGAATCCAGGATGGGGTGACTGGACTGCCTCCCACCAGGTTCTGTTACCCAGAATCCCTTGCAAACATAAAAAATTGTCAAAAAAACCACATTTTCCCCACATTTCTGTGGTGGAAAGTTCTGGAATCTGCGTGGATCCACAAATTTCCACCCACCCCGCAGTTCCCCAATGTCTTACGAGAAAAATGGTACCTCACTTGTGTGGGTCGGCCTAGTGCCTGCGACAGGAAACGGCGCAAAACGCAACGTGGTCACACCTCAATTTCGCAGTGAAAAATGACCCTTTTTTGCAAAGTGCCTAGCTGTAGTTTTTGAACCCTACCTCTGCCGGCACCTAGGGAAACCTAGCAAACCTATACATTTTTGAAAACTAGACACCCAGGGGAATCCAGGATGGGGTGACTGGACTGCCTCCCACCAGGTTCTGTTACCCAGAATCCCTTGCAAACATAAAAAATTGTCAAAAAAAACACATTTTCCCCACATTTCTGTGGTGGAAAGTTCTGGAATCTGCGTGGATCCACAAATTTCCACCCACCCCGCGTTCCCCAAAGTCTTACGAGAAAAATGGTACCTCACTTGTGTGGGTCGGCCTAGTGCCTGCGACAGGAAACGGCGCAAAACGCAACGTGGTCACACCTCAATTTCGCAGTGAAAAATGACCCTTTTTTGGCAAAGTGCCTAGCTGTAGTTTTTGAACCCTACCTCTGCCGGCACCTAGGGAAACCTAGCAAACCTATACATTTTTGAAAACTAGACACCCAGGGGAATCCAGGATGGGGTGACTTGACTGCCTCCCACCAGGTTCTGTTACCCAGAATCCCTTGCAAACATAAAAATTGTCAAAAAACCCACATTTTCTACACATTTCTGTGGTGGAAAGTTCTGGAATCAGCGTGGATCCACAAATTTCCACCCACCCCGCGTTCCCCAAAGTCTTACGAGAAAAATGGTACCTCACTTGTGTGGGTCGGCCTAGTGCCTGCGACAGGAAACGGCGCAAAACGCAACGTGGTCACACCTCAATTTCGCAGTGAAAAATGACCCTTTTTGGCAAAGTGCCTAGCTGTAGTTTTTAACCCTAGCTCTGCCGGCACCTAGGGAAACCTAGCAAACCTATACATTTTTGAAAACTAGACACCCAGGGGAATCCAGGATGGGGTGACTGGACTGCCTCCCACCAGGTTCTGTTACCCAGAATCCCTTGCAAACATAAAAAATTGTCAAAAAAAACACATTTTCCCCACATTTCTGTGGTGGAAAGTTCTGGCATCTGCGTGGATCCACAAATTTCCACCCACCCCGCGTTCCCCAAAGTCTTACGGGAAAAATGGTACCTCACTTGTGTGGGTCGGCCTAGTGCATGCGACAGGAAACGGTGCAAAACGCAACGTGGTCACACCTCAATTTCGCAGTGAAAAATTACCCTTTTTTGGCAAAGTGCCTAGCTGTAGTTTTTTAACCCTACCTCTGCCGGCACCTAGGGAAACCTAGCAAACCTATACATTTTTGAAAACTAGACACCCAGGGGAATCTAGGATGGGGTGACTGGACTGCCTCCCTCCAGGTTCTGTTACCCAGAATCCCTTGCAAACATAAAAAATTGTCAAAAAAACCACATTTTCCCCACATTTCTGTGGTGGAAAGTTCTGAAATCTGCGTGGATCCACAAATTTCCACCCACCCCGCGTTCCCCAAAGTCTTACAAGAAAAATGGTACCTCAGTTGTGTGGGTCGGCCTAGTACCTGCGATAGGAAACGGCACAAAACGCAACGTGGTCACACCTCAATTTCGCAGTGAAAAATGACCCTTTTTTGGCAAAGTGCCTAGCTGTAGTTTTTTAACCCTACCTCTGACGGCACCTAGGGAAACCTAGCAAACCTATACATTTTTGAAAACTAGACACCCAGGGGAATCCAGGATGGGGTGACTGGACTGCCTCCCACCAGGTTCTGTTACCCAGAATCCCTTGCAAACATAAAAAATTGTCCAAAAAAACACATTTTCCCCACATTTCTGTGGTGGAAAGTTCTGGAATCTGCGTGGATCCACAAATTTCCACCCATCCCGCATTCCCCAAAGTCTTACAAGAAAAATGGTACCTCACTTGTGTGGGTCGGCCTAGTGCCTGCGACAGGAAACGGCGCAAAACGCAATGTGGTCACACCTCAATTTCGCAGTGAAAAATGACCCTTTTTTGGCAAAGTGCCTAGCTGTAGTTTTTGAACCCTACCTCTGCCTGCACCTAGGGAAACCTAGCAAACCTATACATTTTTGAAAACTAGACACCAGGGGAATCCAGGATGGGGTGACTGGACTGCCTCCCACCAGGTTCTGTTACCCAGAATCCCTTGCAAACATAAAAAATTGTCAAAAAAACCAAATTTTCCCCACATTTCTGTAGTGGAAAGTTCTGGAATCTGCGTGGATCCACAAATTTCCACCCACCCCGCGTTCCCCAAAGTCTTACGAGAAAAATGGTACCTCACTTGTGTAGGTCGGCCTAGTGCCTGCGACAGGAAACGGGGCAAAACGCAACGTGGTCACACCTCAATTTCGCAGTGAAAAATGACCCTTTTTTGGCAAAGTGCCTAGCTGTAGTTTTTTAACCCTAGCTCTGCCGGCACTTAGGGAAACCTAGCAAACATATACATTTTTGAAAACTAGACACCCAGGGGAATCCAGGATGGGGTGACTGGACTGCCTCCCACCAGGTTCTGTTCCCCAGAATCCCTTGCAAACATAAAAAATTGTCAAAAAAACCAACTTTTCCCCACATTTCTGTAGTGGAAAGTTCTGGAATCTGCGTGGATCCACAAATTTCCACCCACCCCGCGTTCCCCAAAGTCTTACGAGAAAAATGGTACCTCACTTGTGTAGGTCGGCCTAGTGCCTGCGACAGGAAACGGGGCAAAACGCAACGTGGTCACACCTCAATTTCGCAGTGAAAAATGACCCTTTTTTGGCAAAGTGCCTAGCTGTAGTTTTTTAACCCTAGCTCTGCCGGCACTTAGGGAAACCTAGCAAACATATACATTTTTGAAAACTAGACACCCAGGGGAATCCAGGATGGGGTGACTGGACTGCCTCCCACCAGGTTCTGTTACCCAGAATCCCTTGCAAACATAAAATATTGTCAAAAAAACCACATTTTCCCCACATTTCTGTGGTGGAAAGTTCTGGAATCTGCGTGGATCCACAAATTTCCACCCACCCCGCGTTCCCCAAAGTCTTACAAGAAAAATGGTACCTCACTTGTGTGGGTTGGCCTAGTGCCTGCAACAGGAAACGGCGCAAAACGCAACGTGGTCACACCTCAATTTCGCAGTGAAAAATGACCCTTTTTTTGCAAAGTGCCTAGCTGTAGTTTTTTAACCCTACCTCTGCCGGCACCTAGGGAAACCTAGCAAACCTATACATTTTTTAAAACTAGACACCCCGGAGAATCCAGGATGGGGTGACTGGACTGCCTCCCACCAGGTTCTGTTACCCAGAATCCCTTGCAAACATAAAAAATTGTCAAAAAAAACACATTTTCCCCACATTTCTGTGGTGGAAAGTTCTGGAATCTGCGTGGATCCACAAATTTCCACCCACCCCGCGTTCCCCAAAGTCTTACGAGAAAAATGGTACCTCAGTTGTGTGGGTCGGCCTAGTGCCTGCGACAGGAAACGGCGCAAAACGCAACGTGGTCACACCTCAATTTCGCAGTGAAAAATGAGCCTTTTTTTGCAAAGTGCCTAGCTGTAGTTTTTGAACCCTACCTCTGCCGGCACCTAGGGAAACCTAGCAAACCTATACATTTTTGAAAACTAGACACCCAGGGGAATCCAGGATGGGGTGACTTGACTGCCTCCCACCAGGTTCTGTTACCCAGAATCCCTTGCAAACATAAAATATTGTTAAAAAAAACACATTTTCCCCACATTTCTGTGGTGGAAAGTTCTGGAATCTGCGTGGATCCACAAATTTCCACCCACCCCGCGTTCCCCAAAGTCTTACGAGAAAAATGGTACCTCACTTGTGTGGGTCGGCCTAGTGCCTGCAACAGGAAACGGCGCAAAACGCAACGTGGTCACACCTCAATTTCGCAGTGAAAAATGACCCTTTTTTTGCAAAGTGCCTAGCTGTAGTTTTTGAACCCTACCTCTGCCGGCACCTAGGGAAACCTAGCAAACCTATACATTTTTGAAAACTAGACACCCCGGGGAATCCAGGATGGGGTTACTGGACTGCCTCCCACCAGGTTCTGTTACCCAGAATCCCTTGCAAACATAAAAAATTGTCAAAAAAACCACATTTTCCCCACATTTCTGTGGTGAAAAGTTCTGGAATCTGCGTGGATCCACAAATTTCCACCCACCCCGCGTTCCCCAAAGTATTACGAGAAAAATGGTACCTCAGTTGTGTGGGTCGGCCTAGTGCCTGCGACAGGAAACGGCGCAAAACGCAACGTGGTCACACCTCAATTTCGCAGTGAAAAATGACCCTTTTTTTGCAAAGTGCCTAGCTGTAGTTTTTGAACCCTACCTCTGCCGGCACATAGGGAAACCTAGCAAACCTATACATTTTTGAAAACTAGACACCCAGGGGAATCCAGGATGGGGTGACTTGACTGCCTCCCACCAGGTTCTGTTACCCAGAATCCCTTGCAAACCTACAAAATTATCAAAAAAAACACATTTTCCCCACATTTCTGTGGTGGAAAGTTCTAGAATCTGCGTGGATCCACAAATTTCCACCCACCCCGCGTTCCCCAAAGTCTTCTGAGAAAAATGGTACCTCACTTGTGTGGGTCGGCCTAGTGCCCGCGACAGGAAACGGCGCAAAACGCAACGTGGTCACACCTCAATTTCGCAGTGAAAAATGACCCTTTTTTGGCAAAGTGCCTAGCTGTAGTTTTTGAACCCTACCTCTGCCGGCACCTAGGGAAACCTAGCAAACCTATACATTTTTGAAAACTAGACACCCAGGGGAATCCAGGATGGGGTGACTGGACTGCCTCCCACCAGGTTCTGTTACCCAGAATCCCTTGCAAACATAAAACATTGTCAAAAAAACACATTTTCCCCACATTTCTGTGGTGGAAAGTTCTGGAATCTGTGTGGATCCACAAATTTCCACCCACCCCGCATTCCCCAAAGTCTTACGAGAAAAATGGTACCTCACTTGTGTGGGTCGGCCTAGTGCCTGCGACAGGAAACGGCGCAAAACGCAACGTGGTCACACCTCAATTTCGCAGTGAAAAATGACCCTTTTTTGCAAAGTGCCTAGCTGTAGTTTTTAACCCTACCTCTGCCGGCACCTAGGGAAACCTAGCAAACCTATACATTTTTGAAAACTAGACACCCAGGGAAATCCAGGATGGGGTGACTTGACTGCTTCCCACCAGGTTCTGTTACCCAGAATCCCTTGCAAACATAAAAAATTGTCAAAAAAAACACATTTTCCCCACATTTCTGTGGTGGAAAGTTCTGGAATCTGCGTGGGTCCACAAATTTCCACCCACCCCGCGTTCCCCAAAGTCTTACGAGAAAAATGGTACCTCACTTGTGTGGTTCGGCCTAGTGCATGCGACAGGAAACGGCGCAAAACGCAACGTGGTCACACCTCAATTTCGCAGTGAAAAATTACCCTTTTTTGTCAAAGTGCCTAGCTGTAGTTTTTTAACCCTACCTCTGCCGGCACCTAGGGAAACCTAGCAAACCTATACATTTTTGAAAACTAGACACCCAGGGGAATCTAGGATGGGGTGACTGGACTGCCTCCCACCAGGTTCTGTTACCCAGAATCCCTTGCAAACATAAAAAATTGTCCAAAAAAACACATTTTCCCCACATTTCTGTGGTGGAAAGTTCTGGAATCTGCGTGGATCCACAAATTTGCACCCACCCCGCGTTCCCCAAAGTCTTACGAGAAAAATGGTACCTCAGTTGTGTGGGTCGGCCTAGTGCCTGCGACAGGAAACGGCACAAAACGCAACGTGGTCACACCTCAATTTCGCAGTGAAAAATGACCCTTTTTTGGCAAAGTGCCTAGCTGTAGTTTTTTAACCCTACCTCTGCCGGCACCTAGGGAAACCTAGCAAACCTATACATTTTTGAAAACTAGACACCCAGGGGAATCCAGGATGGGGTGACTGGACTGCCTCCCACCAGGTTCTGTTACCCAGAATCCCTTGCAAACATAAAACATTGTCCAAAAAAACACATTTTCCCCACATTTCTGTGGTGGAAAGTTCTGGAATCTGCGTGGATCCACAAATTTCCACCCACCCCGCATTCCCCAAAGTCTTACGAGAAAAATGGTACCTCACTTGTGTGGGTCAGCCTAGTGCCTGCGACAGGAAACGGCGCAAAACGCAACGTGGTCACACCTCAATTTCGCAGTGAAAAATGACCCTTTTTTGTCAAAGTGCCTAGCTGTAGTTTTTGAACCCTACCTCTGCCTGCACCTAGGGAAACCAAGCAAACCTATACATTTTTGAAAACTAGACACCAGGGGAATCCAGGATGGGGTGACTGGACTGCCTCCCACCAGGTTCTGTTACCCAGAATCCCTTGCAAACATAAAATATTGTCAAAAAAACCACATTTTCCCCACATTTCTGTGGTGGAAAGTCCTGGAATCTGCGTGGATCCACAAATTTCCACCCACCCCGCGTTCCCCAAAGTCTTACGAGAAAAATGGTACCTCACTTGTGTGGGTCGGCCTAGTGCCTGCAACAGGAAACGGCGCAAAACGCAACGTGGTCACACCTCAATTTCGCAGTGAAAAATGACCCTTTTTTTGCAAAGTGCCTAGCTGTAGTTTTTGAACCCTACCTCTGCCGGCACCTAGGGAAACCTAGCAAACCTATACATTTTTGAAAACTAGACACCCGGGGAATCCAGGATGGGGTGACTGGTCTGCCTCCCACCAGGTTCTGTTACCCAGAATCCCTTGCAAACATAAAAAATTGTCAAAAAAACCACATTTTCCCCACATTTCTGTGGTGGAAAGTTTTGGAATCTGCGTGGATCCACAAATTTCCACCCACCCCGCGTTCCCCAATGTCTTACGAGAAAAATGGTACCTCACTTGTGTGGGTCGGCCTAGTGCCTGCAACAGGAAACGGCACAAAACGCAACGTGGTCACACCTCAATTTCGCAGTGAAAAATGACCCTTTTTTTGCAAAGTGCCTAGCTGTAGTTTTTGAACCCTACCTCTGCCGGCACCTAGGGAAACCTAGCAAACCTATACATTTTTGAAAACTAGACACCCGGGGAATCCAGGATGGGGTGACTGGACTGCCTCCCACCAGGTTCTGTTACCCAGAATCCCTTGCAAACATAAAAAATTGTCAAAAAAAACACATTTTCCCCACATTTCTGTGGTGGAAAGTTCTGGAATCTGCGTGGATCCACAAATTTCCACCCACCCCGCGTTCCCCAAAGTCTTACGAGAAAAATGGTACCTCAGTTGTGTGGGTCGGCCTAGTGCCTGCGACAGGAAACGGCGCAAAACGCAACGTGGTCACACCTCAATTTTGCAGTGAAAAATGACCCTTTTTTTGCAAAGTGCCTAGCTGTAGTTTTTGAACCCTACCTCTGCCGGCACCTAGGGAAACCTAGCAAACCTATACATTTTTGAAAACTAGACACCCAGGGGAATCCAGGATGGGGTGACTTGACTGCCTCCCACCAGGTTCTGTTACCCAGAATCCCTTGCAAACATAGAAAATTGTCAAAAAAACACATTTTCCCCACATTTCTGTGGTGGAAAGTTCTGGAATCTGCGTGGATCCACAAATTTCCACCCACCCCGCGTTCCCCAAAGTCTTACGAGAAAAATGGTACCTCACTTGTGTGGGTCGGCCTAGTGCCTGCAACAGGAAACGGCGCAAAACGCAACGTGGTCACACCTCAATTTCGCAGTGAAAAATGACCCTTTTTTTGCAAAGTGCCTAGCTGTAGTTTTTGAACCCTACCTCTGCCGGCACCTGGGGAAACCTAGCAAACCTATACATTTTTGAAAACTAGACACCCCGGGGAATCCAGGATGGGGTGACTGGTCTGCCTCCCACCAGGTTCTGTTACCCAGAATCCCTTGCAAACATAAAAAATTGTCAAAAAAACCACATTTTCCCCACATTTCTGTGGTGGAAAGTTCTGGAATCTGCGTGGATCCACAAATTTCCACCCACCCCGCAGTCCCCAATGTCTTACGAGAAAAATGGTACCTCACTTGTGTGGGTCGGCCTAGTGCCTGCAACAGGAAACGGCGCAAAACGCAACGTGGTCACACCTCAATTTCGCAGTGAAAAATGACCCTTTTTTTGCAAAGTGCCTAGCTGTAGTTTTTGAACCCTACCTCTGCCGGCACCTAGGGAAACCTAGCAAACCTATACATTTTTGAAAACTAGACACCCCGGGGAATCCAGGATGGGGTGACTGGACTGCCTCCCACCAGGTTCTGTTACCCAGAATCCCTTGCAAACATAAAAAATTGTCAAAAAAAACACATTTTCCCCACATTTCTGTGGTGGAAAGTTCTGGAATCTGCGTGGATCCACAAATTTCCACCCACCCCGCGTTCCCCAAAGTCTTACGAGAAAAATGGTACCTCAGTTGTGTGGGTCGGCCTAGTGCCTGCGACAGGAAACGGCGCAAAACGCAACGTGGTCACACCTCAATTTTGCAGTGAAAAATGACCCTTTTTTTGCAAAGTGCCTAGCTGTAGTTTTTGAACCCTACCTCTGCCGGCACCTAGGGAAACCTAGCAAACCTATACATTTTTGAAAACTAGACACCCAGGGGAATCCAGGATGGGGTGACTTGACTGCCTCCCACCAGGTTCTGTTACCCAGAATCCCTTGCAAACATAAAAAATTGTCAAAAAACCCACATTTTCTACACATTTCTGTGGTGGAAAGTTCTGGAATCAGCGTGGATCCACAAATTTCCACCCACCCCGCGTTCCCCAAAGTCTTACGAGAAAAATGGTACCTCACTTGTGTGGGTCGGCTTAGTGCCTGCGACAGGAAACGGCGCAAAACGCAACGTGGTCACACCTCAATTTCGCAGTGAAAAATGACCCTTTTTTGGCAAAGTGCCTAGCTGTAGTTTTTTAACCCTACCTCTGCCGGCACCTAGGGAAACCTAGCAAACCTATACATTTTTGAAAACTAGACACCCAGGAGAATCCAGGATGGGGTGACTGGACTGCCTCCCACCAGGTTCTGTTACCCAGAATCCCTTGCAAACATAAAAAATTGTCAAAAAAACCACATTTTCCCCACATTTCTGTGGTGGAAAGTTCTGGAATCTGCGTGGATCCACAAATTTCCACCCACCCCGCGTTCCCCAAAGTATTACGAGAAAAATGGTACCTCACTTGTGTGGGTCGGCCTAGTGCCTGCGACAGGAAACGGCGCAAAACGCAACGTGGTCACACCTCACTTTCGAAGTGAAAAATGACCCTTTTTTGGCAAAGTGCCTAGCTGTAGTTTTTGAACCCTAGCTCTGCCGGCACCTAGGGAAACCTAGCAAACCTATACATTTTTGAAAACTAGACACCCAGGGGAATCCAGGATGGGGTGACTGGACTGCCTCCCACCAGGTTCTGTTACCCAGAATCCCTTGCAAACCTAAAAATTGTCAAAAAAACCACATTTTCCCCACATTTCTGTGGTGGAAAGTTCTGGAATCTGCGTGGATCCACAAATTTCCACCCACCCGCGTTCCCCAAAGTCTTACGAGAAAAATGGTACCTCACTTGTGTGGGTCGGCCTAGTGCCTGCGACAGGAAACGGCGCAAAACGCAACGTGGTCACACCTCAATTTCGCAGTGAAAAATGACCCTTTTTTGGCAAAGTGCCTAGCTGTAGTTTTTAACCCTACCTCTGCCGGCACCTAGGGAAACCTAGCAAACCTATACATTTTTGAAAACTAGACACCCAGGAGAATCCAGGATGGGGTGACTTGACTGCCTCCCACCAGGTTCTGTTACCCAGAATCCCTTGCAAACATAAAAAATTGTCCAAAAAACCACATTTCCTCCACATTTCTGTGGTGGAAAGTTCAGGAATCTGCGTGGATCCACAAATTTCCACCCACCCCGCGTTCCCCAAAGTCTTACGAGAAAAATGGTACCTCACTTGTGTGGGTCGGCCTAGTGCCTGCGACAGGAAACGGCGCAAAACGCAACGTGGTCACACCTCAATTTCGCAGTGAAAAATGACCCTTTTTTGGCAAAGTGCCTAGCTGTAGTTTTTGAACCCTAGCTCTGCCGGCACCTAGGGAAACCTAGCAAACCTATACATTTTTGAAAACTAGACACCCAGGGGAATCCAGGATGGGGTGACTGGACTGCATCCCACTAGGTTCTGTTACCCAGAATCCCTTGCAAACCTAAAAAAGTATCAAAAAAACCACATTTTCCCCACATTTCTGTGGTGGAAAGTTCTGGAATCTGCGTGGATCCACAAATTTCCACCCACCCCGCGTTCCCCAAAGTCTTCCGATAAAAATGGTACCTCACTTGTGTGGGTCGGCCTAGTGCCTGCAACAGGAAACGGCGCAAAACGCAACGTGGTCACACCTCAATTTCGCAGTGAAAAATGACCCTTTTTTGGCAAAGTGCCTAGCAGTAGTTTTTGAACCCTAGCTCTGCCGGCACCTAGGGAAACCTAGCAAACCTATACATTTTTGAAAACTAGACACCCAGGGGAATCCAGGATGGGGTGACTGGACTGCCTCCCACCAGGTTCTGTTACCCAGAATCCCTTGCAAACATAAAAAATTGTCAAAAAAACCACATTTTCCCCACATTTCTGTGGTGGAAAGTTCTGGAATCTGCGTGGATCCACAAATTTCCACCCACCCCGCGTTCCCCAAAGTCTTACGAGAAAAATGGTACCTCACTTGTGTGGGTCGGCCTAGTGCCTGCGACAGGAAACGGCGCAAAACGCAACGTGGTCACACCTCAATTTCGCAGTGAAAAATGACCCTTTTTTGGCAAAGTGCCTAGCTCTAGTTTTTGAACCCTAGCTCTGCCGGCACCTAGGGAAACCTAGCAAACCTATACATTTTTGAAAACTAGACACCCAGGGGAATCCAGTATGGGGTGACTGGACTGCCTCCCACCAGGTTCTGTTACCCAGAATCCCTTGCAAACCTAAAGAATTGTCAAAAAAACCACATTTTCCGCACATTTCTGTGGTGAAAAGTTCTGGAATCTGCGTGGATCCACAAATTTCCACCCACCCCGCGTTCCCCAAAGTCTTACGAGAAAAATGGTACCTCACTTGTGTGGGTCGGCCTAGTGCCTGCGACAGGAAACGGCGCAAAACGCAACGTGGTCACACCTCAATTTCGCAGTGAAAAATGACCCTTTTTGGCAAAGTGCCTAGCTGTAGTTTTTGAACCCTAGCTCTGCTGGCACCTAGGGAAACCTACCAAACCCACACATTTCTGAAAAGTAGACACCCGGGGGCTTCCAGGATGGTATGGCTTGACGTGGATCCCACCAACGTTTCTGTTACCCAGAATCCCCTGCAAACCTCAATTTTAGCTGAAAAAATCACTTTTTCCACACATTTCTGTGGTGGAAAGTGTGGCATCTACGTGGCCTCACACAAATTTCCTACCCACCCAGCGTTCCCCAGGTCTCCCGATAAAAATGGTGCCTCACTTGTGTGGGAGGCCCAAGTACCTGCGACAGGCAAGGGCCCACAACGTAATGAGGCGCACCTCAAAATGGCCTTTCACAAAATCACCTGGTTTTGCAAGAGAGTCACCTGGGTTTTTGAGCCCTATGCTCGGCGGCCATCTAGGGAAACCTACCAAACCCACACATTTCTGAAAAGTAGACACCCAGGGGCTTCCAGGGAGGTATGGCTTGCGTGGATCCCCCAACGTTCTCTTACCCAGAATCCCTTGCAAACCTCAATTTTAGCTGAAAAAATCACTTTTTCCACACATTTTTGTGTGGGAAAGTGTGGCATCACTGGCCTCACACAAATTTCCTACCCACCCAGCGTTCCCCAAGGTCTCCCGATAAAAATGGTACCTCACTTGTGTGGGAGGCCCAAGTACCCGCGACAGGCAAGGGCCCACAACGTAGTGAGGTCGACCTCAATATGGCCTTTCACAAAACCACCTGGTTTTGCAAAGAGTCTACCTGGATTTTGGACCCGTGCTCGGCGGCCATCTAGGGAAACCTACCAAACCCACACATTTCTGAAAAGTAGACACCCGGGGGCTTCCAGGGAGGTATGGCTTGCGTGGATCCCCCAACGTTTCCTTACCCAGAATCCCCTGCAAACCTCAATTTTAGCTGAAAAAATCACTTTTTCACACATTTCTGTGGTGGAAAGTGTGGCATCACTGGCCTCACACAAATTTCCTACCACCCAGCGTTCCCCAGGTCTCCCGATAAAAATGGTGCCTCACTTGTGTGGGAGGCCCAAGTACCTGCGACAGGCAAGGGCCCACAACGTATTGAGGCGACCTCAAAATGGCCGTTCACAAAACCACCTGGTTTTGCAAGGAGTCACCTGGGTTTTGAGCCCACGTGCTGGCGGCCATCTAGGAAACCTAGCAAACCCACACATTTCTGAAAAGTAGACACCCGGGGGCATCCAGGGATGGTAGTGACTTGCGTGGATCCCCCAACGTTTCGTTACCCAGAATCCCCTGCAAACCTCAATTTTAGCTGAAAAAATCACTTTTTTCACACATTTCTGTGTGGGAAAGTGCTGGCATCACGTGGCATCACACAAATTTCCATACCACCCTGCGTTCCCCAAGGTCTCCCGATAAAAATGGTGTCTCACTTGTGTGGGAGGCCCTAGTACCCGCGACAGGCAAGGGCCCACAACGCATGTGAGGCGCACCTCAAAATGGCCTTGCACAAAACCACCTGGTTTTGCAAGGTGCTCACCTGAGTTGTTGGCCCTGCCTGCTCGCGCGGCATCTAGGGAAACCTACCAAACCCACACATTTCTGAAAAGTAGACACCTGGGGAATCCAGGATGGTATGGCTTGCGTGGATGCCCCCAACGTTTCCTTACCCAGAATCCCTGCAAACCTCAATTTTCAGCTGAAAAAATCACTTTTTCACACATTTCTGTGTGGGAAAGTGTGGCATCACTGGCATCCACAAATTTCCTACCACCCAGCGTTCCCCAGGTCTTCCGATAAAAATGGTGCCTCACTTGTGTGGGAGGCCCAAGTAGCCAGCGACAGGCAAGGTGCCTGCAAAACATTTTTTGATAGGCAATGTTGATGTTGCCTCAAAACGTTGTGGGTCCTTGCCTGTCGCGGTACTTGGGCCTCCCACACAAGTGAGGCACCATTTTTATCGGGAGACCTGGGGAACGCTGGGTGGTAGGAAATTTGTGTGAGGCCAGTGATGCCACACTTTCCCACACAAAAATGTGTGAAAAAGTGATTTTTTCAGCTAAAATTGAGGTTTGCAGGGATTCTGGGTAAGGAAACGTTGGGGATCCACGCAAGCCATACCTCCCTGGAAGCCCCGGGTGTCTACTTTTCAGAAATGTGTGGGTTTGGTAGGTTTCTCTAGATGGCCGCCGAGCACGGGGCCAAAACCCAGGTGACTTCCTGCAAAACCAGGTGGTTTTGAGATAGGCAATTTTGAGGTCGCCTCACTACGTTGTGGGCCCTGCCTGTCGCGGGTACTTGGGCCTCCCACACAAGTGAGGCACCATTTTATCGGGAGACCTGGGGGAACGCTGGGTGGTAGGAAATTTGTGTGAGGCCAGTGATGCCACACTTTCCCACACAAAAATGTGTGAAAAAGTGATTTATTCAGCTAAAATTGAGGTTTGCAGAGGATTCTGGGTAAGGAAACGTTGGGAGATCCACGCAAGCCATACCTCCCTGGAAGCCCCCGGGTGTCTACTTTTCAGAAATGTGTGGGTTTGGTAGGTTTCCTAGATGGCCGCCGAGCACGGGGCCAAAACCCAGGTGACTCCCTTGCAAAACCAGGTGGTTTTGTGAAAGGCCATTTTGAGGTCGCCTCACTACGTTGTGGGCCCTTGCCTGTCGCTGGTACTTGGGCCTCCCACACAAGTGAGGCACCATTTTTATCGGGAGACCTGGGGGAACGCTGGGTGGTAGGAAATTTGTGTGAGGCCAGTGATGCCACACTTTCCCACACAAAAATGTGTGAAAAAGTGATTTTTTCAGCTAAAATTGAGGTTTGCAGGGGATTCTGGGTAGGAAACGTTGGGGGATCCACGCAAGCCATACCTCCCTGGAAGCCCCGGGTGTCTACTTTTCAGAAATGTGTGGGTTTGGTAGGTTTCCCTAGATGGCCGCCGAGCACGAGGCCAAAACCCAGGTGACTCCCTTGCAAAACCAGGTGGTTTTGTGAAAGGCCATTTTGAGGTCGCCTCAATACGTTGTGGGCCCTTGCCTGTCGCGGGTACTTGGGCCTCCCACACAAGTGAGGCACCATTTTTATCGGGAGACCTGGGGGAACGCTGGGTGGTAGGAAATTTGTGTGAGGCCAGTGATGCCACACTTTCCACACAAAAATGTGTGAAAAAGTGATTTTTTCAGCTAAAATTGAGGTTTGCAGGGGATTCTGGGTAAGGAAACGTTGGGGGATCCACGCAAGCCATACCTCCCTGGAAGCCCCGGGTGTCTACTTTTCAGAAATGTGTGGGTTTGGTAGGTTTCCCTATGTGGCCGCCGAGCCCCGGGCCAAAACCCAGGTGACCCCTTGCAAAACCAGGTCATTTTGAGATAATGTGTTGTTTATTTCTGCAGCGTGAAAATTTTGGCACAATATTGCAAGGAAAATGTGACAAACATTTTGAGGTTTGCAGGACATTGTGGGTACCATAACTTGTTGGGATCCACAAGAGAGATATCACCATGTACTCCCATGGGTGTTTCGTTTACGACAATATCTACAGTTGGTAGGTTATTCTTAGACGGAATGTACACCTTGGCAGACAGACTAAAAAGACAAAGATTACTGCACAGCCATCTATTCCTCAAGCACACACACATACTGGTTGGATTTGGCACGAGGGCAAGTGATGGTTCAGTATATACAATTTTATTAACAAGAGATTTCACAAAAATGAAATGCACTGTCAATAATTGAAAGGACAAAAACGGAACCAGTGACTCGCAGCTCGTGAGCTGTAAAGCCACGTCAAGGCCCCAACCGCTTTACAGGCCATTCACACACCTTTCATACGTGATACACACAAGACCATTCACACCCCCAGGCACGAAACAAACACATTACAACATTCACAAAAAGGGACAAGGTACACCCTGCTTGAGACAGACAAAAAAAAAATATTACTGCACAGCCATCTAATCCTCAAGCACACACACACATACTGGTTGGATTTGGCACGAGGGTGAGTGATGGTTCAGTATATACAATTGTATTAACAAGTGATTTCACAAAAATGAAATGCACTGTTAATAATTGAAAGGACGAGAAACTGAACCATTGACTCACAGCTCGTGAGCTGTAAAGCCACGATAAGGCACCAACCTCTTTACAGGCCATTCATACACCTTTCATACGTGTGACAAATACAAAACCATTCACACCACCAGCCGCGGGCCCATCACATTACAACACTCACACCAGCAGAAAGCGCCATTCAAGGGCCCATCACTTTCACACGCCCACATTCCTAACACAGCAACCACACAAGCTGATGGATTGCGTGGAGTGTCGCTCGGCTAGCAGTGTGTGTAGTGACCAGCAGCAAGTCACTACTCACACACTGCCAGCCGAGCGCCAGTCCACGCACACCGCCAGCCAAGCGCCACTCCACGCACACCGCCAGCCAAGCGCCACTCCACGCACACCGCCAGCCAAGCGCCACTCCACGCACACCGCCAGCCAAGCGCCACTCCACGCACACCGCCAGCCTAGCGCCACTCCACGCACACCGCCAGCCAAGCACCACTCCACGCACACCGCCAGCCAAGAGCCACTCCCCGCACACCGCCAGCCAAGCGCCACTCCACGCACACCGCCAGCCAAGCACCAGCCTACACACACCACCATCACATTTAGGATTTTTGTATACAAAAAAGAAAACACAAACAAATTGCAAATAGATACAAATCTACTAACACAAAATCAGAAACTAAATACATTGCACTAATGCCAACCTTGAAACAGAACAACAATTCTTAAACATTACAGACCAGGCAGTTCACTTTACCACTCATGGTTGCTCCCAATAATTCTTTTGCTTGTGGTACGCTCTATAACAAGCAGGCACACACAGCCCAGGGTTAGAAGGACACTCAGGGCAGTACATACGAGTCTCCTTCCGCGTACCTCTTCGCCAACAGACTCTACATCTCCTAGTGGGAAAGTCTTTTGAGGGTGTAGGAGGAATGTGATCAGGAAAGTGGCGATCTTTCAATCGAGCCACATCCTCCACCACTCC
The DNA here is from genome assembly GCA_963921515.1 of Calotriton arnoldi. Lineage (NCBI taxonomy): Eukaryota > Metazoa > Chordata > Amphibia > Caudata > Salamandridae > Calotriton > Calotriton arnoldi. The sequence goes on from CAWUFW010017364.1 coordinate 17,495, forward strand.
AACTCTAGGAACACTTGCCTGTTCCACAACAACAAGGCTGCCTATGACAGACTCCTGAAACTGAACAAAAGTCAACTTTGACGCAGGAGAACACTCCTTGAACACAACAAAAGCATTGAAAGTTGCTAAATTGAAGAGATGGATGGCCAACTTCTTATACCAAATGTAAGACTTACGAATAGCAGTGTAAGGTTCCAACCTCTGATCTACTCTATCAACACCACCCATGTGCTTATTGAAGTCTAAAATGCACACAGGTTTGCGCACTTCAGCAATCTGACCCCAAACAGCCACAGGTGAAGTACTCTCATCATGGATGGTAGTCAGCATGTACACATCCCTCCTGTCCACAAATTTCACAGCTAGCAGTTCCTCACTACGCAAGGCACTGCACTGTCCCCTCTGAAGTTTTTTGCAAACAAGCTCTTTTGGATAACCTTTACGGTTAGAGCGGATTGTGCCACAAGCAAAAGTGTCCACTTTGAACAATTCCTTAAACAATTGCACAGCAGTGTAGAAGTTATCAAGGTACAAATGGTGGCCTCTGTTAAACAGTCCTCTAGCAAGATCCCACACAATTTTCTCTGAAACTCCAAAAGTGGACGGACAACCAGGGGGTCAATAGTGGAATCCCTACCAGTGTACACACGCAAATTAAAAACATATCCTGTCCTACTCTCAGACAACATATACAGCTTAATTCCATAGCGTGCCCTCTTGCTAGGAATGTACTGCCTAAAAACCAAACGGCCCTTGATCAGGACCAAAGACTCATCAATAGATATTTCTTTCCCTGGAGTATTGATCTCTGAAAATCGATCTACAAAGTGATCAAGAACAGGCCGAATCTTAAAAAGACGGTCACATTCAGGGTGATCTCGTGGCAACGCCAAACCATTATCAACAAAATGCAGCATCCGAAGCAAAAGTAAATACCGATCACGAGTCATAACTGCAGGAAATATGGCCGTTGCCATCAAGGGACTGGTAGACCAATATGAACCCATGGACGGCTTCCTTATCAAACCCATCAAAAAAGTCAAACCCAAAAACTTCTTCATCTCTTCCAGATTTGTGGGACTCCACCGGGTAGCTCTAGAATGGGGCCTAAGTCTGGCACTGTTGTCCCTCAAAAACTGTTCAGCATACAAATTAGTCTGCTCAACAATCTCACCCAAAAATACATCATCCATAAACAACTGAAAATACTGTATAGGCAAATAATGTTCACAATCCACTCTACACCCTGCATAACCACTAAAGGCAGGCAACACCGCCTGCACCATGTTTGGATCAACCCAGAGTCCAGCACTTCCAGTAGGAAGCCTAGCAGCCCCAGGCTGCAATCCAGATGCCTCTTGCACCATCGGCACAGTAGTATCCTCCTCTAAATCAGGCACTTCATCTGCACTGAGAGTACCTTCATCATCCGATGATTCCATGTGGAGAGAAAACTCACTGCCTGAATCTTCCCCTCCCTCCTCTCCCTCAGACGCACTGTCAGTCTCATAATCCTGCTCAGAGGAAGATTCAAGAAGCAAACCAACCACCTGCTGAGCAGTAATTCTACGGCTAGCCATAATGCTTACTAATAAAGGTTACTTGTCAAACAAGTCAACAACAACAAACCCTTTGTAAAAAAAAGAAATAAACAAAATGTAGCTTTATCACAAAGACCTATATACTCCAACACTATACCACTCACGTGACAGAAGCAGCTAGACTCACCACCACCTACTCTGCACAGACACAGTAAGGATCAACAATATCCCACTAAAAAAGAAGAAGAAAAAAATTACACATAAGACAATGCAAAACATCGCAAAGAATTTCATGCTCTGAACACTAACAAATATGCTGCCATTATGGCACCACTTACAAAAAAATTCATTCATGCATGACAATAATACTCATTTGGAGTACACACAACAAAAATATTTTTCTTACCAAATAAATGCAATTACGCAAAACTGCAGAACCACCACTGCCGAAACCGCAAACAGGAATCAAAAGCTTTACACTAGAATAAAAAGGAGAAAAAAAAACATTACAATCACATATGCAAATAATGCACCAGTCCACACACAATCCACAAGCCAAGCTAAGGGGTAGGTGGGCCTAACAGTATAAATAAAATAATCACCCCCGTAAAAGGGGAGCAACCGTTGCCCTTTGGCCACTCCCCAACACAAAAATTTAAAAAACCCTGGTGCCTAGTGGGCATTCCTGCTGCACGATCACATGATCGTGCAGCAGGAATGCACAAAAGAGGCATCGGGGGAAAGGAAAATCCTTTCCTTTCCCTCGATGCCTCTTTTGATACAAACCCCCTCCCCGAGCCAAACCTCACCTGATTTCCCCGACGCGCTGGAAGCAAATGGCTTCCAGCGTGTCGGGAAGAAAGGAAACCCTCAATGATGTCAGCGCGCCTCGCGCGCTGGCGTCATTGATGGGGCGGGGAGGCAGGGGAAGCCCTTCCCCTGCCTCCCCAAAAAAAAACCTAACGATCGGATTCCCACGGGGGAGCGCCAGCGCTTCCCCGTGGGTGGTCTTATGACGAGCTGGACTCGTCATGAGCACACGAGCACTGTGTGCCATGACGAGTCCAGCTCGTCCTGCAGCACCGAAGGGGATAAAGGGTCAGAGCAGGATCTCAGCGGCAGACGAGGAGAAGGAACCTCCTGGTCACAGGAACTACACGAGCATTGCGCTCGAGAAATTCAAGGATGCAAAGACCTCCATCAAGGATTACAGCTAACTTTTCAGGGTGTAAATGGAGAGAAGCCACATCTGCTTAACCACGCTCACGAATTCTACACGAGAATTGCGCTCGAGAAAATGAAGGATGCAAAGACCTCCATCAAGGATTACAGCTAACTTTTCACGTTGGAAATGGAGAGAAGGCACATCTGCCCTGCATATTTATCCACGAAGATGCCACCGTTTTGTGCAATACCTCTACTCAACTGGAGTACTTTCTACTGGCTAATCAGTAAGTGCTACCTCGTTGGGTAAATGTATAGTGCCTTTCCTACACTACAGCTGCGTAAAGGACCAGAAGAATTGTCTCCAGTGACCTGTGTGTCTGTAACTTTGCCACCGCGCCGAAAGCGCCGGGGTCCTTTGAGTAAGCTGTCCATCATAGTGGGGAAAGGGCGGGCAGACATTGCATACCACTAGTGTATGTGTGGCGGGGCCAAACGAGCGGGGCTTCTAGGCCCGTTCACATGCCTCTTGTTTATAAAGGGTCAGAGCACGATCTCAGCGGCAGACGAGGAGAAGGAACCTCCTGGTCACAGGAACTACCACGAGCATTGCGCTCGAGAAATTCAAGGATGCAAAGACCTCCATCAAGGATTACAGCTAACTTTTCAGGGTGTAAATGGAGAGAAGCCACATCTGCTTAACCACGCTCACAAATTCTACACGAGAATTGCGCTCGAGAAAATGAAGGATGCAAAGACCTCCATCAAGGATTACAGCTAACTTTTCACGTTGGAAATGGAGAGAAGGCACATCTGCCCTGCATATTTATCCACGAAGATGCCACTGTTTTGTGCAATACCTCTACTCAACTGGAGTACTTTCTACTGGCTAATCAGTAAGTGCTACCTCGTTGGGTAAATGTATAGTGCCTTTCCTACACTACAGCTGCGTAAAGGACCAGAAGAATTGTCTCCAGTGACCTGTGTGTCTGTAATTTTGCCACCGCGCCGAAAGCGCCGGGGTCCTTTGAGTAAGCTGTCCATCATAGTGGGGAAAGGGCGGGCAGACGTTGCATACCGCTAGTGTATGTGTGGCGGGGCCAAACGAGCGGGGCTTCTAGGCCCGTTCACATGCCTCTTGTTTATAAAGGGTCAGAGCACGATCTCAGCGGCAGACGAGGAGAAGGAACCTCCTGGTCACAGGAACTACACGAGCATTGCGCTCGAGAAATTCAAGGATGCAAAGACCTCCATCAAGGATTACAGCTAACTTTTCAGGGTGTAAATGGAGAGAAGCCACATCTGCTTAACCACGCTCACGAATTCTACACGAGAATTGCGCTCGAGAAAATGAAGGATGCAAAGACCTCCATCAAGGATTACAGCTAACTTTTCACGTTGGAAATGGAGAGAAGGCACATCTGCCCTGCATATTTATCCACGAAGATGCCACCGTTTTGTGCAATCACTCTACTCAACTGGAGTACTTTCTACTGGCTAATCAGTAAGTGCTACCTCGTTGGGTAAATGTATAGTGCCTTTCCTACACTACAGCTGCGTAAAGGACCAGAAGAATTGTCTCCAGTGACCTGTGTGTCTGTAATTTTGCCACTGCGCCGAAAGCGCCGGGGTCCTTTGAGTAAGCTGTCCATCATAGTGGGGAAAGGGCGGGCAGACGTTGCATACCGCTAGTGTATGTGTGGCGGGGCCAAACGAGCGGGGCTTCTAGGCCCGTTCACATGCCTCTTGTTTATAAAGGGTCAGAGCACGATCTCAGCGGCAGACGAGGAGAAGGAACCTCCTGGTCACAGGAACTACACGAGCATTGCGCTCGAGAAATTCAAGGATGCAAAGACCTCCATCAAGGATTACAGCTAACTTTTCAGGGTGTAAATGGAGAGAAGCCACATCTGCTTAACCACGCTCACGAATTCTACACTAGAATTGCGCTTGAGAAAATGAAGGATGCAAAGACCTCCATCAAGGATTACAGCTAACTTTTCACGTTGGAAATGGAGAGAAGGCACATCTGCCCTGCATATTTATCCACGAAGATGCCACCGTTTTGTGCAATACCTCTACTCAACTGGAGTACTTTCTACTGGCTAATCAGTAAGTGCTACCTCGTTGGGTAAATGTATAGTGCCTTTCCTACACTACAGCTGCGTAAATGATCCTCCCTCCCTCCCTCGTAGGCATTCCTGCTGCACGATCACATGATCGTGCAGCAGGAATGCACAAAGAGGCATCGGGGAAAGGAAAACCCTTTCCTTTCCCTCGATGCCTCTTTTGATACAAACCCCCCTCCCCGAGCCAAACCTCACCTTATTTCCCTGACGTGCTGGAAGCAAATGGCTTCCAGCGCGTCGGGGAAGAGGAAACCCTCAATGATGTCAGCGCGCCTCGCGCGCTGGCGTCATTGATGGGGAGAGGCGGGGGAGGCAGAGGAAGCCCTTCCCCTGCCTCAACCCCAAAAAACTAAGGATCGGATTCCCACGGGGGGAGCGCCAGCGCTTCCCCCGTGGGTGGTCTTATGACGAGCTGGACTCGTCATGAGCACACGAGCACTGTGTACCATGACGAGTCCAGCTCGTCATAAGCACTGAAGGGGTTAAGGAAAAAGTGAGGAGAAATAAAGATATTTCTCCTTCTTACACCTCACCTCGGGAGGCGTAAGGTTTTGAGCTTCCCCAGGTTTACATACTCTCGTAAATCTGGGGAATGTGTCAAAGTCCATGGGTGTTGAGTGGGGAAACCAACCGCAATACCCATGGAACTACTCCTGAGCGCAGATTGTGACAATGCAGCGATTTGCGCTTCCTTGCCTTACTCCATATCTATGAGGCCATTCAAAGCCACCCATAGTGGCTTTGCATGGCGTCATAGATAAGAGTTTGTGATTTGCGCCTCCAAAGTGTCACAAAATGTTATGCTCTAGCGGTGCAAGGGGCTCATAAATATGCCCCTAACTATCTTCCTAGACATGTGCCACCTTACATACTCTACCCCAAGGCCACAAACACCACTTTTCCTTTGTTGTAGATACCAGACAAATGGCTCTCGTGCTTTTTCTTACCTTCCCCAGTCAAATCCTATTTGTATTTATTATGAAGGACCAGAAGAACACTGATTTTCCATTTACAGTCTGCAACATATGAAACCTGGAAACATTTAACAAGGTTAAGAATGACATTCAAAAACTCACAAACGAATCACAAACAAGCAGCACAACTTTGAATTTGTTAAGCGCAGGATCTCAGCATTAATGCAATTACGCTGGCTCCCTGTTAACTAAGGAATGCCCCAAACTCCTTTATACCATATACAAACTGAGTTATGAAGTTAGCACTCTCTATCTCCAGAACTGAGCAACTTGATAACTTTCCCTCACTGTAAAGGGGACCTGTGAATGCTTTCTTTGCCTACACATTACCTGCAGGGAGATTATAGCAGAGCTCTCAACAAGTCAAGCCCAATTTTGGAGCATTGCGCACATCAGGGTCTAGAGGAGCTGTTAGTTGCCTGGATTGTTGGTGTTCTACAGGTGAGGCATATAAGGTTCTGGTCCATTGCTGATAGGCTTGGTAGATTTTGAAAGACTGGATTTTTGCAGAATTCATAGACTTCAGATCAAGAGAAACACTGAAGAAAGCTCTTCAATTATTCTCCCACTCCATTTGCAGGATCAGGATGGATTCCTTCCAGTTACGGAAACATGATCCTATCCCTCATGTTCAGGATCATCTCATTCGGAAGTTAGTCACTGCGCATAGCCTCTCAAATGCATACTCTTATCATTCAGCCTACAGATCCCCCACTTTGGATATACCAGTGGCACAATCAGTGATGAACAAAACAGATCCTCTAAGATTAAGCACCATGGTATGCTTTTTTCAACCATGACCAACCCTGCACAATGGATATATATGCAGGTCTCCTGAATAATAATAATAATAATAATAATAATTATTATTATTATTATTATTAGTAGTAGTAGTAGTAGTAGTATTGCTATTATTATTATTAGTAGTAGTAGTAGTAGTATTTGTTTTTATTATTTTTGTAATAATTACAATAACAACAAAACAACAACAAAAATAACAAGCATTGGCAATGCATCGGTTTTGCCTATGTGATGAATAATTCATCGTTATGGACGAAGGAAAGAGCTCCTTGCACGGGAGTGCAGAGGATGTGGCGCAGAGGCCAGAGATGCTCACTCGAGAGCTGGGGATCCCCCTCCGAGTCTCAGCAGCGCAACATCCTGTGATTCTATGCAAATCACGTAATCTCTCAAGGTGATAAATTGCGATATAAATATGCTGCAAGAGTAAAAAGCAATAAATAGTTCCACCAAAGCGGATGTTAACAGTATTTCGGCTATGGGACACGGATAAGAAAGGCAGACAAGGAACAAGCATTGGTAAATGCAGGAAAATATCCTACCTACAATAGAAACGGGGGAAAAGTAAGTGCCACGCACAGGAACCAATGAGCAGCCAGGAGAGGAGGCGGGATGTATGCCCCTTTTAAGTTTATATTAAAAACAATAGATTTCTCAAGTACAGCGCAAGCTCTGTGCAGGTGAAACCTAAAAAGGAGACAGGGCACAGTGTCTATTTTGCTCAGATAAACAATGTTGAAGAACTGATTCCAAAGGGATGGGTTCAGGTACACACGCTCCCAGGCACTGAAGAGTTAGTTAGTTAGACAAAGTTGCTCCTGGGATCGGGCAAACACAATAAAGGAAATGCCTCGCAGGCAGCAGGACATCGTTGCTGAAGGAGGCCCACCTCTCTGTCTCTGCATGGTATTCCCAGCTTCCCACCATAACTTTGGGGTGCTTTAGCAGCATGACTTTTCCTTAATGAGGTCAGTTTTGCTATCTAATTTGAAGAATTCTGGGTTAGTGTAAGCAGCAGACAGGTCGGAAACAGCAGTGGTTCTATTCCCTTGGTTTCTGAGCTGTGTTGTCTGCAGCTCAAGCACTAACTAAATTCTGAGTTACATGTATGCGCTTTAGACAGTGCAGTTGCATAAAAACAGTTGCGCAGCTGTCCCTGAGCAAGTGCACACTTTAATGATACCCCTCCTGTTGTTTTTTAGGTCGAGCTTTAGCGGCAGCGCGCAAGCGCTGCTTGCTCTGCGAGGCATGCAGTAGTCCAGTATGGGGAGACAAGCTTCCCTCACTCTCTGCCCATATTTTTCATTGGCTTCTGTCTTTGTCCTTCCTAAATTCTGTCTTCTGATTGATTATGAGGCTTGTTAGTCCCGCCTTATTATGTCCATGTCGTCATTTGTACCCTCCCATGGCTAATGGCCCCTTTACTTGGAGTGTTACACTGTACCCTACGTGTTATTTATAAGCACTATTTTTCCCCCTCCCACGCCCGCACTCCCGACGTCTGTGCCCCCCTTCCCCCGCCCTTTCGCACTCCCGTTTGCAATGCAATAGGTCTCGCGTAAATGCGAGTCCTATTGCATTGCAAATGCTTGTTACTGTTCTTTTCACGTGTATTACTTCAGTATCTTAATTTCTGCTCTCGCTTTTTAGATTAACATCGGAAAATTAGCTACTTCTACATAGCTGCCAAGGTTTCAGATTGCTATGTGTGACAATTTCATAATTTCTGTGAAATTATGAGTGACATTCAACGACTATGAGTGACACTTTCTCGGGAGCAAAATCAAGCAATGAAGATAAGGGAAACATATAAATATCAGAAATTACACCCATTTGAGCAAAAAAGAAACTCTAAGAAGATCTTAAAACTGCTGTAATCACCAGAAATGGAAGGGTATCGTGGGACCCCAGAGATCCAGCTACTGCTTACTGAGGAGGCCAGTCACAGTGTAACTGTGTACAGTACAGGAGGCTCGGGGTTTGTAAGTCACAGTGTACAAAGGAGGCCCAGAGATTAGCTATGGCTTGGGGTTTATATAGGAGAGCAGTGTGCACAGAGAAGGAACGGAGGTTACATTTATAAAGGTTATACAGGATGTCAATAGACTAAGTATTGAAGGTTAAGGTGTTTACATGGGGCTCATGGCCTTCCTGTGGGTTCTGTAGAAAATACGGGGGAGGCCTGGGCCTGCTTGGTGTACAAAAGAGGTCCACGGACTCCAAAGCCAGTGCAAGTGCATACAGAATGGGTAGGGGTTACAGAGTGACACTGTAAGGTGTACACTGGAGACCCAGGGGGCTGTCTATTGTTCACCCTCTGGACTGCCATCTGCTGTTTGGCCTTCCCTGCCTGCGCTCCTCTACCTCCCAGGAATTCTCCTTACCAGCAGGGTCTAGGGTAGCTTGAAGCCTTGCTCCTCTGCGCCCATCCTACGCCTCCTGCCGTGTTCCTCAGCTCCACTCACTTAGGAACAGCTGATCGCACTGACCTTACTTCGAGGCTCTGATAGTGTATTCCTGTGCACAGGAAAGTGTTATGATTCCCAGGGAGGGCCTTTCTGGGGCTTGTAGTTCTTCCAGTTTCATTTTCCAAAGGAATCTAGGAAAGCTTGGACTTAATGTCCCAGCAAGCAACGAGGTAAACCGAGAAAAGATTCACACCCAAAACATGTAGATAAAAGGCAGGCACGAATGACAAGCCGGTTATAATCTATTGCGCATTATCTTTTGTAATAAGCTGCACTCAGTGCTCATTCATGCGCAGCGCTATAATTAATAGCAAACGGAGGTTTTGTCTACTCTCTTCCCACAAATCATGTGCCACCCAAAGGCGTCCATAACTTAGCCTAACCTGGACGTGTGTGTGTGTGGGGGAGAGAGAGGGGGAATGGAGTAGGGTGAAGGTCTCGTCTGTTGTGAAGCACCTGCAGTAGAGTGAGACAGCGAGCACGTGGGTGTCCGGACCGTGAATTAAAAGCAATTTTAAAATGTGTATGATGCATGTTGGGCAATTAATTGTGTGGAAAATAGGTGGCATTAGCAGAAGACGTATCAGTGAGTGCGTTTAGGCCAGTTGCAGTGCAGTCAAATGTACATCTACCGCCAGAGGCGCAACTAGAGCCAAATTTCGGGGGGTGGGGAGGCTAAGAAACAATTTCGGGGGGCTGATTCTTCAAGGAAAAAGCAGAGTCGAACTGCAGGGGCTCTAAGAAGGGTGAAAAACATCAAAGCCTCATTAACAAGGAAAAGGTCTTTTAAAGACCTGTGAAGTACTCGGGTGCGGCTGTGTCTGTGCCCGGGAAGCAAGCTGTCTCATCCCCGGCTGACACACACGACGGGGGGCGGGGGGGGGAGGCTGTATCGTGGTGTCTGAAGTGAAGTATGTGGCTGCGCGTGCAGGTGTCATACGTACGTGGAAGGAGGAAAGCAAGGCAAGCTGAAGCACATTTGAAAAACCCGCAACTTTAACTGAATATTTTTAATTTATGCCTCTGCTTACTTGCTTGAAGATGAATATGGAGCGACGGCCACCGGCAGCCAGCAAGAGCTGCATTTCCGGACGGAGCCGGCCGCGGGATTTACAGCAGCGCAGCGAGCTCATCACAGCAGCCTGACCTGGCCTTTACAACGTGGTCACTTCCCTCAGCAAACTTGCACGGTGTCCGGTTTAGCAGCAGGCGCCACTGCTGCACAGTGGGCTCCACATGCGCAGCGGTCTTGTGGGGTTGGGTCCGGTGGTCATGATTACTGATTTTAATTTGCCACCATACGGCGGTGCCAGCAGCGCTGCTATGATTTGCCATAGCCTAGGCCTTAGGGCAGCCTCCCACAGACTTAACTGCAGCCCGGGAGCTTGCAGTAGGACGTAACGTCGCACCGGCCGGCCGGCGCCTATGACGTCAGTCAAATTGCAATGCGCGCCGTGCGGGAAATCATAACGTCTCTATTGATACATTTTAGCACAAGCAGCTTCTAGCTAAGCCATCCCCCAAGAAGCCCAGTATCATGAGCTGCAAGCACACCACCGTGCGCTGCCTGCCACTCCAGCTTAGTCTAGTCAGTATAGCAGCCGGCTTGACAGCCAAGGCGCTATCAACCTATTATGCGTGACAATGCATTTCAGTGTGGTGATGCGGATCACCACACTGAAATGCGTTAGTATCACGCCTGATGCGTGATACTTGGCAGGACTGCTTCTAACAGTTTGACAGTGAATGAGCCTGGTCATTAATTGTTCACAATACATGAAAGTTAGGGACTGTCCATCTCTGCAGAAGCCCTGTTTAATGTAAGCAACGTGGTGGCCATCTTAGAAGTAAATGTTTCTCAGTAAAGTTAACAAATACCGTCTGGGTGAGAACGCTATTTAACAATTACTTGTTGTTTAACGGTCTTAGCTTTAAAAAAAAATGGAAAAAACATTTATATAAGCCAGTCTGAAAGATTTTGTGCATCTCCCATTAAATTTATATTTTTGAAAAATTAACGACCACCTATAGTGTAATAATTGTTTCAAGTGTGTATTTGAACGTTTATGGAGCTATATCTTTAATGTCAATGAATTCTTCTCTTCAGTCGTATTTTTCGCTATTGCCGAGGTGAGGAGCTACTTTGGGCTTTTTGGTAGAACTTGTGCTTGTTTATATCTTTGTTTTCATTGGGGATTGTGCTTGTTTTAGATTTCAGACCTGGCATACGGCAGCAGAGGGCGGTCGCGGAAGCACGGGCAGAGGGTTGTGAGCGGAGGACGGGGCAGTGTTTGTGTGAGCTGGAGAGATCTCCATGAGAACCAGGCCCGGCTCCAGGAACTTTTATTTAGGTGGGCCAAGGGTGCATTCGGGTGGGCCACTGCGGGCCCGATTTGTCGCTTATATGTCTAGCCAGGCCTGCTTCTGGGCCCTCCTGTATCTCTCCTTAGTTTTACAAGGTCCAGTAAAATGCACTCTTTTCCAAATCTCTTTCTAAATGTTATCACTCTCAAAAAGTGTTTTTTTTCCATGTAATGTCCCTTTGATGGGAAGAGGAGGTTTCTTTGGTGAGAGTATCAGGCAAGTGACACTACTCGGGCACCCTCTGTGCGAGCCTTCAGAGAGAATCCCTCTTCATTACTACCTCCACCTCACCCCTGACTCTGCAGCGCACTCCCTTACAGGCTTGATTATCCACTTTTCTACCACCCCTCTCCAGTGCATCTTATCTCACAGCTGACCTTGGGCCCCAGCCCCATTTCAGCCACCATCCTGTTCCACTTTTATTATTCCCGGTAAAAAACATTAGTAAAATCACCTTCAAACTTGAAACATTGAATATAGCAGTAAATGTAATTAGCATGCACTTTAAAGTATGCTCCACAGTTGTCCTAATCACCCGACTGTTAATTAAATAAACGAAAACAGAAAGGCCTTGACAGGGCCAGCTTTAGTGCTGGTGCAAAAGTCTTTTGTGGGGCCACACCAACTTTCTCCGTAGATACCTTTACTACCACCACCCTCCAACTGTGCCCTTCATCTCTCCGTAGCCCCTCCCCCTCATGACCTCCTCCTCCTCAGACTCCCTCACTACCACCCTCCGCCAGTGTCGCTCATCTCTCCGTAGCTGCCCCCCACCAAATGACCTCCTCCTTGGATTCCCTCACTGCCACCCTCCACTAGTGCCCCTCATTTCTCCGTAGCCCCCCCACCCAATGACCTCCTCCTCGGATTTTCTCACTGCCACCCTCCACTAGTGCCCCTCATTCTCCGTAGCTCCCCCCACCCCATGACCTCCTCCTCGGATTCCCTCACTGCCACCCTCCACCAGTGCCCCTCATCGCTCCATATCCCCTCACCCCATGGCCTCCTCCTCGGATTCCCTCACTGCCACCCTCCACTAGTGACCCTCATCTCTCCGTAACTCCACCCCCACCCCATGACCTCCTCCTCGGATTCCCCTCACTGCCACCCTCCACTAGTGACCCTCATCTCCCTGTAGTCCCCTCCCCCACCCCATGACCTCCTCCTCGGCTTCTCTCACTGCCACCCTCCACTAGTGCCCCTCATCTCTCCTTAGCTCCACCCCCACCCCATGACCTCCTCCTCGGATTCCCTCAATGCCACCCTCCACTAGTGACCCTCATCTCCCTGTAGTTCCCCCCACCCCATGACCTCCTCCTCGGATTCCCTCACTGCCACCCTCCACCAGTGCCCCTCATCGCTCCATAGCCCCTCACCCCATGACCTCCTCCTCGAATTCCCTCACTGCCACCCTCCACTAGTGCCCCTCATCTCTCTGTAGTTGCCTCCCCCACCCCATGACCTCCTCCTCGGCTTCCCTCACTGCCACCCTCCACTAGTGCCCCTCATCGCTCCATAGCCCCTCCCCCATGACCTCCTCCTCGGCTTCCCTCACTGCCACCCTCCACTAGTGCCCCTCATCTCTCTGTAGTTCCCCCACCCCATGACCTCCTCCTCGGCTTCCCTCACTGCCACCTTCCACTAGGTGCCCCTCATCTCTCCGTTGCCCCTCTCTCATATGCATTTCATTTGTTGCTAATGAGCGCTACTCATATCAGAGTAGGGTGTCACAGTACTTTACATCACGCACACATTATACAGAGACAATAAATCAGTCAACGGGGAATGTCACATAAACCAATGAGGATTACAAGGTATAGGAATCACACGTCATCCATACTGGTGGGCAATATATTTTACAAGGGTTTGGTCTGGAGGAAGCACAAACTCAGGATTTAAAGAGTACTCCATTGGTTGGGGGCTGGCTTTACTGATAAAAATGTATAACTGCCCAAACAAACTCTTTTTAGCAACATTAGAATAATGAAAGACTGGAGAAGTTTTATATCACAACACAAAAAGCGAAGTTTGTATGCAGCTCTTTGATGACAGTTCATAGGTAACTGTCCTATTTTAGGATTGTAACTTCTGAACTGCAAGTAACAGAAGGATCTCTGTGACAAAGGCAGTAACCCACTGGCCTATCCACATAAAATTCAGTTTATCTGCATTTAAAAACTACCAACTGACAAATGATTGCTCTCCAGCAGGATCATAAATCACCAGTTATCTGAACATTTTTTATTGTTGTTGTACATGGTGGCAGATTCACTGCGAGGGCCAAGGTTCATGTTTGGGTGGGCCTAGACCACCCGGCCCACCCGCTAGAACCGGGCCTGATGAGAGCTGCTGCCACCGCCTGGGGAAAGCCGTGACAGCCAGTTGGAGCAGAGAGGGCAGGCGAGGAGGGAAAGCAGGGCTGAGTGCTGACAGTGAGGGTCGGTGGTGCTGACGTTATCACGTATAGCAGGCATGCCTGAGCCACCGCCCGACATAGCCATCCCACACAGGCATAGTTAACGCCCTCCACAATATACTGCGGATTCAGTTATCTCAGACAGACAACTATTTACCCCATTTCCTCTTCCAAACCAGCTATTATCCCCAGCAGTCACCTCCTCCTGAATGTTTTCCCCGCTCCTCCATTACTTGTTTTCTACTCACTGCAACACCTTCATTGTGAAAGTCATAGGTGACATTTCATCCTGCCCATTATCGTCCACTCGATTGGACACTCACGATCGTGCCACTTTGCATCTTCGTGTTCCCCTCTACTATCACCGTGCCTTAACACTTTTCATTCCTTCTCGACCTCTAATCACTAATTTTAAGCATCGGCCCATGTAGTGGGTATGTATGTAAAATTGTGCCACATTTAGAGGTGCCTCGTTAAAATGCTCATCCAATAATCCATTAAATAAAGTTCTGTGTTTTGCAAGTACTGTGTTTATAATTCGTTTCTTATAGTCAGTGAGGCAACACTTAAACTCGCACGTAATCTAGCTAAACAATAAAACTCGAAGTCCCGCCTATTGAAAAAGTTCTATTGAGAGTCGCTGCTGCAATTTAGAATTTTACAATAAAGCTGCACGTCGCAGTATCAGGTTTTACATCTGCTGTAACTGCTTATATATGACGCTCTGGACTCCAATTCTTTGGTCCTCACAGCCATTGTGTCCTAGTGACAACAATGTTCATATATGACTACAAACCAATCCCGACCCCCTCCCCGCAAAACCGAGCTTCATGCAGTCCTCTTTTAAATGTTGAGGAACCGGCTATGTAAAGATTTTTCAGTGAGTAAGCATGTCATCTAACACTAAATTGCCATAGCTTTGCATAAGTAAGGAAAGCACTTGTAAATAACTTTTGTAAGTAACTTCAAAACGTTTGCTTGTGAAAATCATACTTTCCAAATTAAACTGAGCACGTTTGATTCAGGGACATTTTACTGACACCTTTTTGGAATATAGGACTATACTGATTTCCTAGAAACAAAAATAATTCTCATTCCAGAATGGCTTGGAAAATGTAGTTTTAATTTTAACCATGGTATTTATTATATGTAACAATGTTTTATTTGTAGATGGAAATTAACTTTTCATCTTATACTGCCTTTTCAGATAAGACAGCTAAACCGATAGAGCACATGATTGTGGTAGTTAGCTGTTTGTCACTGATCTGGATTTTTTTTTTCTTCCTAGAGCAGTGTGGGATGGGATTTTAGGAAGAGTTCTGTGTTCATGGCTTCCTATTGTTCTTATCAAAGTGTTTTCCTGATTATGGAGAGCAAAACGGACCAGTAAAGTTTAACCTCACTACGCCTGATTCCTTTAGTCTCATTTGAATCACCAAAATGTATTTGCTAATCTTAAAATTCTAGTTTGTATTGTTGGTGACACATGGCAAGAATTTGACAGGTTTAGAAGATTTCTGAACCAGCTATGCTGTCTTACTTAATGTTCATTGTTGTATATTCACCCATTGTTGCATTTTGAAATGTACCTTTGTCCATGCTACAAAGATTACCCACCAGTAATCCTACTGTTAATATACAAGTAAACCTACTAAATTATATTTTTGGCCTATGATTGGATGTTAGAAATGGGATCTCTGGTTGGCTAAGGCTTGCGCCACAGCCAGGAAGAGACCACCACTCTAGTCAGGGCAAGGGAGTTACGCACCCAAGATAACCCCTGCTCACCCCCTTGGTAGCTTGGCACGAGCAGTCAGGCCTATCCCGGAGGCAATGTGTAAAGCGTTTGCGCAACACACACACAGCAACAACATACTAGGCACACTACAAAAAGGAACTCCACACAAGGTTATATATAAAAATAGCCTTTGTATTATCATAAAACACATTAGAATAGTACTCACATAATATACATCGTGCCACCTGGCACTAGGTCATATTTACAGTGGATTATGTACACATGACAGGGCCACGTGGGCCACTGTCAGAACCATCACTTAGTAAAGATAATAAAGGTAGAACATATCATAAACGTACAACCAGTAATCACTGGTGACCACTGTACTCAGCATCAGCCTGTAACATAAACCACATTATGCACAGTATCACATTAGGCGCAAAATACCTTATACGCCAACCTCACCAGCATAAACACATTATGCACACATCTCATGAGTCTAAACGCATCAGACCCTAACCTCCTAAGTATAAATCACAGTAGGGAATAACTCACAACCTAAACGCATTAGGGAATAATAACCTCACAAGCATAACACATTATGCAAAGCCTCATAATCATGACAGTACATTAGAGGTATAAACAGGGTGCGTAAAACATAGTAAATGCATCACATTTCCTAGCACCACATATTAGGACACAAATCACATTAGCACATAACCTCACAGTAGAAACCATAGCAGAGGCATAAATCACATTAGGGCCTGGCGCCCTACAAACCACTGGCCATCTCAAAAAGGGGCTCAAATGCCCTATGTCCAAAAGTCAGGGCGCGCTGCCTAGCAGCTGAGTCCAAGTGCGCCATTGCGCAAACCTAAACGTAGCAGCTGGCACTAAGTGCTGCGCAGCTGTGAATGTCAGGGGCAAAGGAGTGCATCTCACTCCTAACTCAAAAGGTATGTCCCCAAAGAAAGAATGGCCTAAACGGCGCAGCTGGCACTAATTGCTGCGCAGCTGTGGAAACCAAATGGCGGCCTAAACGATGCAGCTGGCACTAATTGCTGCGCAGCTGTACATAGCCCGTGGGCCTGGGAACTCCCTGTGCCTCTTCCGTCCACTCGGGACTCTATCAAAGGAATGTGGCCCAAATATGCAAACCATGTCAGCTGCCCTCTCGCAAGCGGGGCAGCTGTAGAGAAATGGCCAAAGGTAGGGACACGGGAAAAAGCATGGGCCCCTCTGGGCCCTCTTAAAATAAGTATGCCCCTCTTAGGAGCCACACGGGCTCTAAAAACAATCATGCCCAATCGTAGGAGCCATCTGGGCTCTGAAACACACTATACCCCTTGGTAGAGCCATCTTGGCTCTGAAACAAAATATACCCAACGCTGGGGCGGCCCTCTGCCAGGCGGGGCCGCCCATACATGGTGCCTCGCACGGCACCAACAACATTGAGCCCCCACTCACCGGGACTCTCTGGTGCCGCTCTCGGTCTCCTCTATTCTGGCGCGGGGCTTCCCTCACTCACGGGAGCCCCGCCGATCAGCTGGCTTTGCCCGGTCCCTCTTTTGGGACCGGGACTTCAAGGTGGAGCCCGCGAGGCTCCAGGGCGCCTTCCGCTTCTTCTCCATGCGGCGGGGGCAGCACTTCTCGACGGCGCAGGGGGGCTCCCCACATGTCACGGGAGCCCCTCTCACCACGCCGCACTCCTCTTCACCCGGGCCGCCTCCTGGGACCCGGGACTCCTCTCCTTTTCTCGCCGGCTCCTCTCATGGTGGGCGCGGGGCTTCCCTCAGCCACACGGGAGCCCCGGTGACGATACGGCTTCACCCGGGCCTCCTCCTGGGACCCGGGACTTCCGTGTGGAGCCCGTAAGGCTCCCTTACTCCTTCCTTGGACTCCGGCGGCATCCACGCAGGCGGGTTGGGCTCCCGCCTGCCTACCTCGCCTCACTTCCTGGCGGCGGAAGCTCCGCCTGTGTCTCAGGCAAGTTGCCTGACTTCCTGTTTTCCGGCGCTCGGGCCGCGGCGGTAATTTCTCCAGGATGCGGGGTGGGCACCCGCAATTAACATCTATAAAGCGGGTGGGCACCCACTAGAATAAAGATCCATGAAGCGGGGTGGGCACCCGCTCGGTGCGCACAAATGCGGGGTGGGCACCCGCTATTTTAAATAATGGAGAAGCGGGGGAATCCCCTCGCCGGGATTCCCTCAAACAGCAGCTCTGCGCTGCTAAGCCCACACTCTTTCCTGGGGGAAAATAAAGTAAAGTTGAGCGCTCATGAGGCGCTGGATACAGCCTAAAGTCCTGGAGGCTGAAAAGAAGCAAAATGGTCCCAAAGGTCCTTTCAGGCATCAAGAGGCAATGCAGGGCCCAGGGAGGCAAGCCCTCATGGCAGCCCCCCCTGGGCCCCAGCAGCAGCCCGCTCCACAGGAACAGCAACCAAGCACTGAACAACTTCATGGGGTCACAGCCCCTATATTTATATGCCCTTTTCCTTTGTGACACAACACAGGGCTTGGGGATACCAGTCAGAACTGGTTTGGTGTCGTCCTGGAGCACTTAATTTACGATGCTGCATCCTGCCTTTGAGGAAGAGGGGGTCTGCTATCAGACGCACCGTGGGAGGTGGAGCCATCACTCACTTTGCCAGGCACAGCCCTGCTCAGATCAAAGGGTCCCCTCCCCATACTCCAACTGCAGATCTCTCTATTCAACCCACGTCTGGCTCAGCCTGCCCTGTCCCTCCAAAACCAGACATGCAATTCACATCATGCATGCAGTCACATAGCACACAGAAATGCCAACTTCTAAAAGTGCCATTTCTCACATAGTCATAATAAATCTGCGCACACCATTGCGCAGCATTTATTCTCACAATTTCATACATACCAGACTTGACCATGCTGCCACTCTCATAACAGGAATTACCACTGACACACACTGAGCAGGGAATCTCCCATGCATTCCTATGGGAGGGCAGGCCACTCTCACTCCCACTAAATGTAACACAGTGTGCACACACTTCACACGGGACCACAGTGCTAAAGTGCCCAGCGGCCTAAAAC
Organism: Calotriton arnoldi; assembly: GCA_963921515.1. Classification (NCBI taxonomy): domain Eukaryota; kingdom Metazoa; phylum Chordata; class Amphibia; order Caudata; family Salamandridae; genus Calotriton; species Calotriton arnoldi. Next base: position 36,158 of record CAWUFW010017364.1, read on the forward strand.
CCCTAACACTACACAGAGAAAAAGGCTGGGAGAAATGCAAAAAGTTTAGGGGTGAACCTGCAAAAAGGGCCAAGTCCAACATTTGATAATATTGGTATGTGGACAGATTTTACATTGCACTGAATGTTATTAGTTGGTCAAGACAGGAACACTAATACTCCACCCCTCCAACTGGTATCTAAGAAAAGTGCACAACTTGGTGCCTAATGCGTTTGACACCTTGATAACAACAAACTTGAAGTTGTCTTTTGACATGCTTTGTGAAATATACCAGAGTTAAACTCTTAAAGGGTATCCGGAAGATTTTTGTTGAATTTTGAACATGAACCTTTTATCAGTGGTGATATTTAAGTTTTGCACTGCAAATAATGCTAAGTATCTACTGAAGAATCACATTTTGTTTGGTTAAGATATTTTCTTAGGGACTGAGGGGGGCTGTAGTGGAAGGAGTGTATGATGATGCCTATCTTTGAGTGTCTGTATGCTTCTAGAATGAACCGAGAAGATGGTCTGACAGAGAGTCCTAAAATATTTGGGGATTGCAGCACACCCTTAAGAAATTTCATATTCTTAAGCATTGATGATTTGTGGGATTTATTTTGCAATTCTCATTTTGTACTTTGAGCTTCCAGTTTTTGTCAACTGTGAGAAGTTGGCCTGGTATATGCTGTCCACTAATTATAGTGGGCACCTTGCACCAGTCCAAACAACCCCTTATTGGAGATAGGTTAAAGACAACCTTTATAGAAAGCTATCCTAGTGGTAGCTATGGAGAGCAGCCTTCAGGCTAAGTCTTGAAGGAATGTAAAGCAGCTTGTTTTACCAGTCTATAATCTCTTGAGTGACCAAATGAAAGAGCACCACACCAGGTATATATTCAAAATATATGTATTTATTGCTAAACACACCCCTCTAGTCTCTTTATGAGGCTAGAGTTCGAAGTACATAAGTAATAAGTTATTTAAACACAGTAATAGCACAAATACACGTTTGGGCCCTAGGGGCGTACCAAACCATATACCAATAAAGTGGTATAAGAACCACGACTGAGCTAGACACTAGGCCTAGAGCCTCTAGAAGTGCTTGGACCACAAGGAACCACCCAAGGTAGTGACACAGGGGACCCACGGGGGACGCGTGCAGTGTAAACACACAGCCGCGATACGCCGTTAACTTCTATGGAGAAAGTCGCGATCAGGAAATTAAAGAAAAGGGACACTTAAAGGAGGACTTGGAGCAAACCCTTTGAGATCTAGTACTTTGAAGAGTCTCTACCCACGGGAGCACCGGAGTACTCGTGTTACCTCACCCAGGGAAGCCGGGTGCATAGGTGCCTTTCGGGGTCGGGTTTCGTCGTCGATTTGAATGGCGATCTGCTGCAAAGTGCTGCTGGCGACCAAGTGGAAAGTGTCCGGGTGGATCCAAGAGTGGATCGGGGATCTGAAGAACCTGAAAGCAGAGGGGACAGAGTCTGGGTCACTAGCCAGTGACCAGGAAGGCGATGAGCAGATGCCCACCGATGTCGGGTGCTTCAGGTGCGTTGACGGTCGTCTTGACTCTTCAGCCACGAGGTCCAGGAGGCGTTGTCGGCAACCAGGAGCAGGATTCGGGCTGGTCACACGATGTCTGTCGAGTGCTGAGGTGTCGGCGACCGGATTGGACCCAACAAGCCTTAGCAACGGCAAGTCTTGATGAAAGAGGAAGATGACGATGGTGCAGACCAGCAAGGTCTGGGGAACTCACCCAGCGAGGGTAAGTAGAGGGCAAGCCTGGAGCAACCAGGATGCCCAAGTAAGAAAAGGATTGGCCTTCGTGAAGGGCTACTAGCCAACGGGCTAGCGACCGCGAAGGAGCCTCGAGACGTCGCACGTGGAGCTGGCTCACAGGACACTCGTGGAGTGGAGGCCAGTGATCTTCGGTGCAGTTGGTGCTGGAGGCTAGGGCTACTCGGAGCCCAAAGCACGACTTCGTGGGAGACCCAGGAAGAGGATGCACTTGCAAATGTGCTCGGTGTCCAGGGGTCACGGTCTCACATTATCCACGATAGCCACGGGCCTCAGCTTTGCTGGGGACTCAGGGTAGCCTCGGGGAAGTCTGAGAATCCACCTCTGGTGATGCGATGACTTCGGCGTCCGACGGGAGCTTCAGAAATGCGAACCGGACAGATGCGTCTTTGGTGCCTGCCAAGCAGGGAGTCACTCCTTGACCCCAAGGGAGATTCTTCTGTCCTCTAGTCTTGAGTAGAGCGTCGAAGGTCCAGGATTCTGTTTCAGAGTTTCGTCCAGGGATAATCTAAAGTCCTAAGGACTGGGTTCCTATACTTATACCAAGTTTAGGGGTTGGACTACTCTGTGGCCCCACCTATGGGTGGGTCAGGGCAGAGGGGTGGCTACACCCCTTTCCCTTTGTCCAGTTCACGCCAAAGCAGGGGCTGGAAGCCCCTGATCCGGTTTGAACTGGGGTATGCACAGGGACACCAAATGTGCCCCCAGTGCAGGACTTCAAAGCACCCAGAGAGTGCTCCCGCCCAGCCCCAATACACATTATCCTGTCTGGGGAGGTGGTCACACCTCCCTGCAACAGGAAACCTATTGTCCAGGCCTCCCCTGCCGGAGTTTCGTCCAGCAGCAGGAGGCCAGACTTGTGTCTGTGGCAGCAGCATCCATTTTGTGATGCTGGGGCTCTGGAAAGAAGTTACCGGTTAGACCAGGGTGTACATGTCTCTCCCTCTAGAAGGGTGGAATGCTACCCCCGCCGCCAGTACTGGCGGGGGGGTAGTATTCCAAGATGTTTGACACCAAACACGACATGTTTTGATGCAGTCATTCCAAAGTTAGCATTCTACCGCGAGGATATAATGCACTTAAGAGTATATGGTTTAACCGCATTTACAAACAGGACCAGAGAATGGACTCTGGGCACTGCAGAAGGGCCCTGCTCATGCAGTGGCACCTTCTCACATAAGAACCAAGCACTCTGCCTTCAGGATTGATAAGGCCTGCTATAGGAGTGACTTATAGGTTTATATATGTGTAAGTGTGTAGTGATATAGGTAACCTATATCACAGTAAGGGGTGCATGCACCACCTTACCCAGGCTGCAGTAGCAGACCTGTGGTGTCATTTTGGATGGCCTGCCAGGGGTGGCATAATATATGCTGCAGCCCCTGGTAGGCCTCTGAGGTACCTATGCCCTGGGTACATAGTATACCATATACTAGGGACTTATAAGGGCACTCCAGATTCCAATTAGAGATGTGCCTAAGGCACATGGAAACCATTTTAGAGAGGAAGCAGCTAGGCTGGGGTTCTGATTAGCAGGGCCCCAGCCAGACTAATGTCGAAAAACAGTGAAGCATCAGCAAAAAGTGGGGGTACCCATGTGAAGCAGATCCTACTCTCCTACACAACCCCCCCAAACGTAGGGACATTAAACTAACCTTGCCCAGTTAAGTCTTCATGTTCTAAGTGGAAGTACCTAGAGAGTCCATCTGCATTGGCATGGTTACTCCCAGGTCTATGTTCCACTGTAAAGTCCATCCCCTGTAGGGAAATGGACCACCTAAGCAGTTTGGGGTTTTCACCCTTCATTTGTTTTAGCCATAAGAGGGGCTTATGGTCTGTCTGAACCAGGAAGTGTGTACCAAACAAGTATGGCCTCAACTTCTTCAGAGCCCAGACCACAGCAAAGGCCTCCCTCTCTATGGCTGACCAACGTTTCTCTCTAGGGGTCAGCCTTCTGCTAATGAAAGCTACTGGCTGATCCTGACCTTCTTCATTCAATTGTGACAGTACAGCCCCTACCCCCAATTCAGATGCATCAGTTTGAACAATGAACTTCTTGGAGTAATCAGGACTCTGTAGAATGGGAGCAGTGCACATGGCCTGCTTCAGGTCATCAAATGCCTTTTGACAGCTAGCTGTCCACTGAACCTTTTTGGGCATTTTCTTAGAAGTTAAGTCATTCAGAGGTGTCACTATTGATCCATACCCCTTGACAAATCTCCTATAGTACCCAGTCAGGCCTAAAAGGCTCTCACCTGAGTCTGGGTAGTTGGAGCAGTCCAGTCCATGATGGTCTGAATCTTGCTCTGCAATGGTTGAACCTGGCCTCCACCCACAAGGTGGCCCAGGTACACAACCTGACTCTGCCCTATCTGGCACTTAGTGGCCTTGATAGTCAGGCCTGCCTTTTGCAGGGCCTGTAAAACATTCCTGAGGTGGACCAGGTGATCCTCCCAGGTGGAGCTAAAGACAGCAATATCATCTAGATATGCTGCACTATAGGCTTCCAGACCTGTGAGAACTGTATTCACCAACCTCTGGAAAGTGGCAGGTGCATTCTTCAGACCAAAGGGCATCACCACAAATTGATAATGCCCACTAGGGGTTGAGAATGCTGTTTTGGGCTTTGCAGTATCAGCTAGTCTGATCTGCCAGTAGCCAGCTGTCAAGTCAAATGTGCTGAGATATTTGGCTGAGGCCAAAGTATCTATGAGCTCATCTGCCCTTGGTATTGGATGGGCATCAGTCCTAGTGACTGCATTGAGACCCCTGTAGTCCACACAAAACCTCATCTCTCTTTTTCCACCACTGGTGTGAGGTTTTGGTACAAGGACCACTGGACTAGCCCAAGGGCTATCTGAGGGTTCAATAACTCCCAACTCCAACATTTTCTGGACTTCAGTCCTGATACAGTCCCTGACATGGTCAGGTTGCCTATACATCTTATTTTTAATAGGCAGACTGTCCCCAGTGTCCACTTCATGAGTGCACCAAGTGGTCTGACTGGGTGTCAGTGAAAACATATGTCTAAACTGATTGAGCACTTGTCTACAATCAGTTTGTTGCTGGGTAGTGAGGCTGCCTGCCAAGGCTACACCATCTACTGACCCATCATCAGGGTTCTGTGAGAGCAGGTCAGGGAGTGGGTCACTCTCTTCCTCCTGCCCTTCATCAGTAGCCATGAGCAAGCCCATGTCTGCCCTGTCCACATATGGTTTTAACCTGTTGACATGGAGAACCCTGTGGGGACTCCTGGGTGTTCCTAGGTCTACTAAGTAGGTAACCTCACCCTTCTGCTCAACAATAGTGTGGGGTCCACTCCATTTGTCTTGGAGAGCTGCTGGGGCCACTGGCTCCAACACCCACACCTTCTGTCCTGGCTGGTAAACAGTCAGAACAGCCTTTTGGTCATGCCAGGCCTTTTGAAGTTCCTGGCTAGCCTCAAGGTTTTTGGTTGCCTTTTTCATATACTCAGCCATCCGGGAGCGGAGACCAAGTACATAGTCCACTATGTCCTGCTTTGGGGGCTTGAGAGGTAACTCCCATCCTTCCTTCACCAAGCACAGTGGACCCCTGACAGGGTGGCCAAACAGAAGTTCAAAAGGGCTGTAACCAACCCCCTTCTGAGGCACCTCCCTGTATGCAAATAAAAGGCAGGGCAAGAGTATGTCCCATCTTCGCCTAAGCTTTTCTGGGAGCCCTTTAATCATGCCCTTCAAGGTTTTGTTGAATCTCTCAACTAAACCATTGCATTGTGGGTGATAGGGTGTGGTGAACTTATAAGTCACTCCACACTCCTTCCACATTGCTTTTAAGTAACCAGACATGAAGTTTGCACCCCTATCTGATACAACCTCCTTAGGAAAGCCCACTCTTGAGAATACTCCCAGGAGGGCTCTTGCCACCACAGGTGCTGTAGTGGTCCTAAGGGGAATAGCCTCTGGGTACCTGGTGGCATGATCCACTACCACCAGGATAAACCTGTGCCCAGATGCTGTTTGGGGATCCATGGGACCAACAATGTCAATCCCCACCCTTTCAAAGGGCACCCCCACCACAGGTAGTGGTATCAGGGGGGCCTTTGTAGTGCCACCTGCCTTGCCACTGGCCTGGCAGGTTACACAGGAGCGACAAAACTCCTTGGTGTCTTCAGACATGTGGGGCCAGTGAAAGTGAGGGACAATTCTGTCCCAAGTCTTGTTCTGGCCCAGGTGACCTGCCAAGGGAATATCATGGGCTAGGGTCAATAGGAAGCCCCTGAACTTCAGAGGTATAACCAACCTCCTGGTAGCACCAGGCTTGGGGTCTCTACTCTCTGAGTACAGGAGTCCATCATCCCAATACACTGTATGGGGACCACTAGCTTTCCCAGCAGCCTCAGCAGCAGCTTGCTGTCTGAGGGGTTCAAGGGAGGGGCAGCTCTGCTGCTCCTGGCTCAGATCTGCCCTAGAAGGTCCCCCTGTCCCCAAGAACTCAACCTGGTCAGGTTCAAGTTCCTCTGGGACAGTTCCTTCTTCAGGGCTGAGATCATCCCCCTCAAGGGACTGATCTTCCTCCTGAGCCAAGGGGGAAGGCACTGCCTTAACCCTACTACTCCTCCTCTTGGAAGGCACTTGGTCCATTCTTCCAGAATCCAAGGCCTGTTCAGTGCTAGACATTTTGGCTTGTGACCTGGTCACAGCAAACACATCTGCAGGGATCCCCAGCATTTCTGCATGGGTCCTGAGCTCCACTTCTGCCCAAGCAGAAGTCTCTAAGTCATTGCCAAGCAAGCATTCGACTGGTAGGTTTGCACTCACCACAACCTTCTTAAGGCCAGTTACCCCTCCCCAGGAGAAGTTAACAACTGCCAGAGTATGGTCTGTTCTGACATTGCTAGCATTGGTCACTTGGTACATCTCACCAAGTATAACTTGCCCAGGATTCACAAGGTCTTGTGTCACCATTGTGACACTTGCCCCTGTGTCCCTAAATGCCAAAGCCTCACGTCCATTGATTAAAGGCTGTTGTCTGTACTTGCCCAGATTACTGGGACTCATAGAGGAGGGCACATCCATGCCTCCATCACAGACTAACACAGCCTGAGTCAGTTCTCTGACTAGGTCAGAGCCCAACTCAGTACCCAGGGTGAACCCTACTAAACCCTTGGCTGGAGCACTCCCACCAACTGTAACTGCACTAGGGGGAACAGGTGCCTTAGGGGCATTGGTGGGTGCTGGACTTGAGTCTTTGGACTTGGTGCAATCACTTGTCCAGTGGGTCTTTTGCTTACAGACCTTGCACCATGGTTTTCTTTGGCCTTTCCCTTTGGTAGACTGTGAATCCCCACCTGAAGAAGATTTTTGGGGGCCTGATGAAGACTTTTGATCTTTACCCTTCTCCCCACCCTTTTCAGAGTTCTTAGCATCTTGCTTCTTGGTTTCCCCACCTTGGTTCTGTACCTTCTGCTTCACCCTGGTTCTGACCCATTTGTCTGCCTTCTTTCCCAATTCTTGGGGAGAGGTCAGATCAGAGTCTACCAGGTATTGATGCAACAGCTGATTTTGACAGTTATTAAGAATCTGCTCCCTCATTATCAGATTGTACAATCCTGAGAAGTCACACACCTTACTGCCCATCAACCAGCCTTCCAGAGCCTTGGCAGAACAATCCACATAGTCTACCCAGTCTTGAGTCTGTGCTTTTTGGGTATCTCTGAACTTCAACCTGTACTGTTCAGTGGTTAGGCCAAACCCATCAATAAGAGCACTCTTCAAGACCTTGTAATTATCAGCATCCTCCTCTCTAACAGTGAGGAGCTTATCTCTACCTTTGTCTGCAAAGGAGAGCCACAAGATTGCTGCCCACTGCTCCTGAGGGACCCTCTGTACTTTACAGGCCCTCTCTAGAGCAGTTATCCACTTGTGGATGTCATCCCCATTCTGATAGGGAGGGACAATCTTGCTCAGGTTCCTATGGTCATAGGACCTTTCCCTATCTCTAGGGACATGGCTGCCACCATGGGACTCTAGTCCCAACTTTCTTCTCTCTCTAAAGAGATCTAGGGACTCCCTGTCTATAGCCAGTTGCTGTCTTTCTGATTTCAAGCTGAGCTTCCTCATATTGAACCAGCCTCTTTCTTCTCTCATGAGAGGATTCCCTCCTATGAGATGAGACAGAGCTCCCTATTGAGGTGCCAGAGTGGTTAGACTCCTGAGAAGGAGATCTAGACTTTCTGGGCACACTCATAATCCTTCCTGGGGGACAAAGTGGGGATCATCTTGATCATCCTCTTCATCTTCCACAGGAGGGATTGGGTTATCCAGGTCAGGGTCATTGTCACCCTCCTGGCCAGTTTCAGAGGGGGGCTGGGGGTATTTCTACCCCTGGTCCCATCCTCATCTTCTGCCCCACCCTCAGCTCCTACCCCTTCAGTCCCCAAGGGCTTACTAAGGTCATAAGCTACCAACAACTCCTTAAGGTGTTGGGTGGTGGGACTTTGGCCTGTCCTTATTTTTCTCAAGTTACATAATGCTCTCAATTCCAAGAATGGGAGTGTATCATACTTGGAGGGTGGAAGCTCAGTGGCTTCCTGCAAGGATTCTTTAGATCCTACCCTTAAAGACATTACTAGTGTGGTGTGGTGTATGCACTACCTACTCTAGTGTGGCCTACTAAACTCTCTTGAGTTGTAGAAAGGGTTGTGCTATCCCTTAACACACAACTCTAAGTTCAGTAGAACTTACTGTATTCTAAGCTTAAATTATATGTACCTTAGGTACCTTTAGTGGTTTTCAGTTGATCAATTCAATTGAGATTATCTGGTAAAACAATAGCAAGCTGGAATCCCACACGCTGCACACCAATGTGAGAAGTTGGCCTGGTATATGCTGTCCACTAATTATAGTGGGCACCTTGCACCAGTCCAAACAACCCCTTATTGGAGATAGGTTAAAGACAACCTTTATAGAAAGCTATCCTAGTGGTAGCTATGGAGAGCAGCCTTCAGGCTAAGTCTTGAAGGAATGTAAAGCAGCTTGTTTTACCAGTCTATAATCTCTTGAGTGACCAAATGAAAGAGCACCACACCAGGTATATATTCAAAATATATGTATTTATTGCTAAACACACCCCTCTAGTCTCTTTATGAGGCTAGAGTTCGAAGTACATAAGTAATAAGTTATTTAAAGACAGTAATAGCACAAATACACGTTTGGGCCCTAGGGGCGTACCAAACCATATACCAATAAAGTGGTATAAGAACCACGACTGAGCTAGACACTAGGCCTAGAGCCTCTAGAAGTGCTTGGACCACAAGGAACCACCCAAGGTAGTGACACAGGGGACCCACGGGGGACGCGTGCAGTGTAAATACACAACCGCGATACGCCGTTAACTTCTATGGAGAAAGTCGCGATCAGGAAATTAAAGAAAAGGGACACTTAAAGGAGGACTTGGAGCAAACCCTTTGAGATCTAGTACTTTGAAGAGTCTCTACCCACGGGAGCACCGGAGTACTCGTGTTACCTCACCCAGGGAAGCCGGGTGCATAGGTGCCTTTCGGGGTCGGGTTTCGTCGTCGATTTGAAGGGCGATCTGCTGCAAAGTGCTGCTGGCGACCAAGTGGAAAGTGTCCGGGTGGATCCAAGAGTGGATCGAGGATCTGAAGAACCTGAAAGCAGAGGGGACAGAGTCTGGGTCACTAGCCAGTGACCAGGAAGGCGATGAGCGGATGCCCACCGATGTCGGGTGCTTCAGGTGCGTTGACGGTCGTCTTGACTCTTCAGCCACGAGGTCCAGGAGGCGTTGTCGGCAACCAGGAGCAGGATTCGGGCTGGTCACACGATGTCTGTCGAGTGCTGAGGTGTCGGCGACCGGATTGGACCCAACAAGCCTTGGCAACAGCAAGTCTCAGTGGAAAGAAGAGATGACGATGGTGCAGACCAGCAAGGTCTGGGGAACTCACCCAGCAAGGGTAAGTGAGGGCAAGCCTGGAGCAACCAGGGAGCCCAAGAAGAAAAGGATTGGCCTTCGTGAAGGGCTACTAGCCAACGGGCTAGCGACCGCAAAGGAGCCTCGAGACACCGCACGTGGAGCTGGCTCACAGGACACTCGTGGAGTGGAGGCCAGTGATCTTCGGTGCAGTTGGTGCTGGAGGCTAGGGCTACTGGGAGCCCAAAGCACAACTTCGTGGGAGACCCAGAAGAGGATGCACTTGCAAATGCGCTCGGTGTCCAGGGGTCACGGTCTCACGTTACCCACGATAGCCACGGGCCTCAGCTTTGCTGGGGACTCAGGGTAGCCTCGGGGAAGTCTGAGAATCCACCTCTGGTGATGCGATGACTTCGGCGTCCGACGGGAGCTTCAGAAATGCGAACCGGACAGATGCGTCTTTGGTGCCTGCCAAGCAGGGGAGTCACTCCTTGACCCCAAGGGAGATTCTTCTGTCCTCTAGTCTTGAGTAGAGCGTCGAAGGTCCAGGATTCTGTTTCAGAGTTTCGTCCAGGGATAATCTAAAGTCCTAAGGACTGGGTTCCTATACTTATACCAAGTTTAGGGGTTGGACTACTCTGTGGCCCCACCTATGGGTGGGTCAGGGCAGAGGGGTGGCTACACCCCTTTCCCTTTGTCCAGTTCACGCCAAAGCAGGGGCTGGAAGCCCCTGATCCGGTTTGAACTGGGGTATGCACAGGGACACCAAATGTGCCCCCAGTGCAGGACTTCAAAGCACCCAGAGAGTGCTCCCGCCCAGCCCCAATACACATTATCCTGTCTGGGGAGGTGGTCACACCTCCCTGCAACAGGAAACCTATTGTCCAGGCCTCCCCTGCCGGAGTTTCGTCCAGCAGCAGGAGGCCAGACTTGTGTCTGTGGCAGCAGCATCCATTTTGTGATGCTGGGGCTCTGGAAAGAAGTTACCGGTTAGACCAGGGTGTACATGTCTCTCCCTCTAGAAGGGTGGAATGCTACCCCCGCCGCCAGTACTGGCGGGGGGTAGTATTCCAAGATGTTTGACACCAAACACGACATGTTTTGATGCAGTCATTCCAAAGTTAGCATTCTACCGCGAGGATATAATGCACTTAAGAGTATATGGTTTAACCGCATTTACAAACAGGACCAGAGAATGGACTCTGGGCACTGCAGAAGGGCCCTGCTCATGCAGTGGCACCTTCTCACATAAGAACCAAGCACTCTGCCTTCAGGATTGATAAGGCCTGCTATAGGAGTGACTTATAGGTTTATATATGTGTAAGTATGTAGTGATATAGGTAACCTATATCACAGTAAGGGGTGCTTGCACCACCTTACCCAGGCTGCAGTAGCAGACCTGTGGTGTCATTTTGGGTGGCCTGCCAGGGGTGGCATAATATATGCTGCAGCCCCTGGTAGGCCTCTGAGGTACCTATGCCCTGGGTACATAGTATACCATATACTAGGGACTTATAAGGGCACTCCAGATTCCAATTAGAGATGTGCCTAAGGCACATGGAAACCATTTTAGAGAGGAAGCAGCTAGGCTGGGGTTCTGATTAGCAGGGCCCCAGCCAGACTAATGTCGAAAAACAGTGAAGCATCAGCAAAAAGTGGGGGTACCCATGTGAAGCAGATCCTACTCTCCTACATCAACCCCTTCTGAAAGCTGTGAAACTTCATGACTCATGGGGGCATATTCTCAAGCCCCTATCGCCACGGGAACGTCACTTTTTCTGACGTTCCCGTGGCGATAGGGACAGCGCCTTATTCTCAAGGCAGCGTTAACCCACTTGACGTGGCTTAAAGCCACGTTAAGTGTCTTTAAAGCTGCCTTGAGAATAAGGCCCCTTTGACGCTAAATTTAGCGTGAAAGGGGCGTGCAGTGGGTGTTGCGGTGGGCGTTCCACCACAACACCCATTGTGATCGACGCTGCCACCTATTATCAAGGGCGGCGATAATAGGTAGCAGCGCCGAACTTAAGACCAGAAAAATCCTGGTCTTAAGGTGGCGAAACGAGGAGAAATGCTTTATTTCTCCTTGTTTTTGCTTTTCCATGTGTGCTGCCTTGTGCAGCACACATGGAAAAAGCAAAATGCCATGGTTTGTTCATGTACAGGAAGGTGTCCCTTCCTGTACATGAACAAACCTTTCAGAAATGCCATTTTGTAACTTTGATGTGTGCTGCACGAAGCAGCACACATCGAAGTTACAAAATGGTATTTTAGGATTGTTTATGTGCAGGAAGGGGCACCTTCCTGTACATAAACAACCCTCCCTGCACACAGACATCCTTGCACTCTGGTGCAAGGATGTCTGCGTTGGCGCTAAGTCGTGAAACTTAGCGCCATCGCAGGGGGAAATGCCAGGCTGCACCACATTCTTGAGAATAGGGTGCAGCCTCGCGTTTCCGAAGTGGCGGTGAGAGGCGATAAGCCAAGGAGGCTAACGCCTCTCACCGCCACTTCCTTGAGAATATCCCCATAGTGCCTAGTTGATAAATCCTTTAAGGAGCAGTTCTCTGGGCAATGTATGCTGTGAGTTTTTTTTTTTTAAATTCGCTTTTTATTTTGTCCAATTGGCATTACCACAGCAAAAACAGTCTTATGACACTTTTAGTTCCCAGTAAGGAACTCTGACATTTTAGACAGCATATTTACCAATAGTTGACAGATCTCGGGTTGAGTGAAGGGCATTGAAGTTTAAATCTGTTATGAGCATGATAAGAAATTGATTTGATATTAGTTTGTAGCTGCCTAATTTCTACCATAAATGGCTTCAGGGTAGTAGTGAAATAGCCACCACATAAATGACAGTGGCTTCATAAGAGGTTGCATAAATAGATCATTTACTCCAGATGAGAAAACATAATTGGAATACTCATTAATACTTTTTATGCAGATTGGTAGCAATAAGATTTATTAATCTACAGTTGACCTGCTCTTTCTTAGATGTGCCCTAATCGACGTTTTAGCAAAACCCTAAATATATTTAAGTCCCATTATCTTTGAAAATACTGGCAAGTTTATTGGATAGTTTGCGATTGCTATTTTTAGGCGCTTACCACAAATTTTCTTAGACATGTACTTGGCCACTTCTAGTCGGGCAGCCATAGTAACCGGTATGTTGATTTAAAATCTTCGCCTCTAATTTTGAAATAATCAGGGTAACACCCATTGGAAACTTTCCAGGTCAGGCTAGTTCATCTGATAACCCCTACACTCTCTGCAGGCTTTCAAAATGTGTCTAATTTATAGCGGCTTGCCATTCATCATTCACCTCCTTCTAAGAGCCACGTACAGAACAGAAGGGTTGGTAAACTACCGTGAATGGATGGAGCTACTCGCACCAATTTAATTTACGTTTTGAAAGGAACAGTCAAGAGGGAGAGTTGTTTGGGTTAAAAGATCAACAAGTTTTTGCAAGAGACAGGTGCTGAACGTTTGAGAATCTTCTCACACTTAAGGGGGTGGGGGATGTAAGTAAACAATTCGGAACCATACCACCTCTTAGGCAGGAGTTCGCTTGACATCAGAAGGCCGGTTGCGAGTGTACCATGGTGAACAGGAGAGGATGTTACAGACAGTGTCATTAGTTCTGCATCTCCTTTGGTTGCTCTTGGATACAATCTAAAACCTCTCGTTAAAACTGTTTAGACAGAAACTGAACATCCAATCAACCAAAATATTGAAATAATCTAAGGGTATTTTGCACTGTGATGTTCATGAAACTAATCACGTTTTGTTGAGAAAAGGATGTATTTGAAATAGCTTATAAAATGGCTGGACCACTTTATATACATGCCAACACTCTGGATTTAGGCGGTATAGTCCAGTTTTATTTAAGCCAAAATATGATCTTTCAGGTTTCTCTTTCTTGAAATTTTCTCCATTCCATTGAAGTAATGGTAAGTTACATTTTTCTCAGTTTTTAGGGCAGGGAGGGTGGGTCGGGGTAGTAGTGATCTTTACCACGCATATCCCTTTACCAATCATGCCTTTACAACGAAATTGCATGGTAAAGGCATGCGTGGTAAAGGAATACGTGGTTAGGACGCATTCGTGGTTGGGATCGCGTTGTAGAGGCACGGGTGGTTCAGCCATGCTTGCCTCGGTCATACAACCGCGGCGCCCGCTTCAAGGACACCGTGCTCGGTGTTAAAGTTAAAAAGAAACCGAGCGCGATGTCCTTCAAGCGGCGCCGCGCTCAGTTTTAAACTTAAACATGCATTTTATTTATAAAAGGCATTGTCATTTACAATGCCAATAGCTTAAACTCGCGTAAATGCGAGACCTATGGCATTGCAAATGCTTGTCTTTAGAACACCGCCATACCTCATTAACTCAAGCCAAGACCTATTAGGAATAAAGAAAAGTTGATGGAATAGCTTGACAATGGGGATTGGGGTGTTAGCTTCTAATATTTTTCTCAATGGCCTCTATGTCCATACAATGAAAAATCAGTCAATCAGAGCAATAGTGGGAAAAGACAAATTTAACAAATGAAAATCCAGGCATCAGAGGGATGAGAAGTTCACAGCGAAGACCAATTCGGGGAGGCGATAGCACCTGAAGCCATCTTCTACATCGTGCAGAAGCTGAAGTCTTTCATCAGGCTTTCATTTCTGCAAGGTATATTTTCAGCCAGGCACTCACCCTTCAGGGTGCATGAGTTTCAGTCTCTCTGGTATTTCCTTCATATTTCACACAAACGTAATTTTAAAAGAAAAGACTCTCAACGCACTGAATAAATATAAATATATACCCACTTCTTGTTTGGTTTCACCCGGCTCCTCAGGGCACTACAAGCCCCAGCTTTACCCGCGGCACGAGGCCGCCCACGCTATCGCGCCAGGAGGCGCTACTAATACGGCCGCGGATACCCGCAGCGCGGGACCCGCTTCTTGTTTGGTTTCACCCGGCTCCTCAGGGCACTACAAGCTCCAGCTTTACCCGCGGCACGAGGCCGCCCACGCTATCGCGCCAGGAGGCACTACTAATACGGCTGCGGACTCCAGCAGCACGGGACCCGCTTCTTGTTTGGTTTCACTCGGCTCCTCAGGGCACTACAAGCCCCAGCTTTACCCGCGGCACGAGGCCGCCCACGCTATCGCGCCAGGAGGCACTACTAATACGGCCGCGGACTCCCGCAGCGCGGGACGCGCTTCTTGTTTGGTTTCACCCGGCTCCTCAGGGCACTACAAGCCCCAGCTTTACCCGCGGCACGAGGCCGCCAACGCCCACGCTATGGCCACCAACTGAGCCCCAACTGTACCCCGGGTCACATATCACCCTCTTAAATAGTAAGCCAAGCTCTTATAACACCCCGGCCCTAAGTACTGATTTTGTGTTAATGGAAGATAGATTCCAGGGGAAGATGGGCCATATTAACATCCTTTTAGGTACTGAGAGGGTAAGAGGAGCGGAATATCCTGTATCCTTAGACTCTCAGGCTCTGTCTAATCCCCTAGCCCTGCCTAGCCATCATACTACAAGCAGAAACATTGTAGCTGGGTCAGCCATATACCATCAGCTGAAGATACTATCTTGGAATGTGGCTGGGCTAAGTAGCAAATTGTCAATCCCCCATTGGAACAAATTTATTGAGGGGTTCGACATATGTATTTTCCAAGAAACATGGAGTCTGGTCCCTCTTCACAAATCAGGTTATACTTGTTATTACTTGCCAGCAACAACGATAGGGAGAGGGCGTTCGTCAGGGTGTTTGATCATCTGGGTGAATATTGCCCTGGGCTGTCGAATCACCTTACAGCCAAGCTCCTGCCCGGTTATTTTGAGACTTAGGGGTCGATTCCGATCTCGGCCGGAAGCGCACCTAACACTATTCGTCTGGAAAAAAAACAAGCCGAACGCGTGCCGACCGATTCGAACAGTCGTCCGAACGAGCAAGTACGATGCGCATAACTGCTCAGATCCCGACCCAGCCGTACGTACCCATTCCAGCTCCTGTTCCCCGCCCGAGCCGGATCCGTAAACGCCGAATCGAGTCGCACGGAAGCAAATATACAGCACCTTCCGGCCGGACTAGTACGATGCGCCTTCCGTATGCGCCGAACCCGTCGCTACGTCCGGCACGTCAGAGCATCCGGGAGAGCTGCACATAAGCTCCGATTCGCGCCACAAGACGATCCACGGCTACGAGACGAACAAACCAGCGACGAGTACGAGTCGAAGCCACGAGAAACCCGAATGAGACGACCCAACCATGAATCCTATCGCGCAAGTCCTACCAATACTCTACATCTATTACCGGAACCGGTACGGACGCGTACGGCGCAGATGGTAAGTCAAACACCCACAACACAAACAAACGACACGTACCCGACATATGTCACACACACATAGGGATGCAGAAATGACGTACACCAGCAACAGCAGAACCATAGGGGCGGGATGGCTATCACCAATGCCATACACACCCATAGGGGCCTGATGGCTACCACTACCACCACCCCTACTCAGGGGGGCCTGGATGCCTACCATTACCACCACCCCTACTCATGTGGGCCTGGATGCCTGTCACTACTACCATCCCCACTCATAGGGGGATGGATGCCTACCACTAACACCACCCCTACTCATGGGGGCCTGGATGCCTGTCACTACTACCATCCCCACTCATAGGGGGATGGATGCCTACCACTACCACCACCCCTACTCATGGGGGCCTGGATGCCTACCATTAACACCACCCCTACTCATGAGGGCCTGGATGCCTGTCACTACTACCATCCCCACTCATAGGGGGATGGATGCCTACCACTACCACCACCCCTACTCATGGGGGCCTGGATGCCTACCACTACCACCACCCCTACTCAGGTGGGCCTGGATGCCTGTCACTACTACCATCCCCACTCATAGGGGGATGGATGCCTGTCACCACTACCATCCCCACTCATAGGGGGATGGATGCCTACCACTAACACCACCCCTACTCATGGGGGCCTGGATGCCTACCACTACCACCACCCCTACTCAGGGGGGCCTGGATGCCTACCACTACCACCACACCTACTCATGTGGGCCTGGATGCCTGTCACTACTACCATCCCCACTCATAGGGGGATGGATGCCTACCACTACTACCACCCCTACTCATGGGGGCCTGGATGCCTACCACTACCACCACCCCTATTCAGGGGGGCCTGGATGCCTACCACTACCACCACACCTACTCATGGGGGCCTGGATGCCTACCACTACCACCACCCCTACTCAGGGGGGCCTGGATGCCTACCACTACCACCACACCTACTCATGGGGGCCTGGATGCCTGTCACTACTACCATCCCCACTCATAGGGGAATTGATGCCTACCACTACCACCACCCCTACTCATGGGGGCCTGGATGCCTACCACTAATAACATCCCCACTCATAGGACGGGTAATGCATGACACAACCAGCATACTCCAACATAAGGAATGTCAGAAAAAGACATCACCCCAACATCATGACAAGCGTGTGTAGTCTGTGTCAATCGCCTACAACACTGAACATGATATTGAACATACAATGTGACCCCCTATCACATGTGTCACACATAAATGTGTGTGGCCTCCACAATGCAAGCAGACCATGACCACTGTGGCAATGGGGTCTAAACCCCCATCATCACAGTGACCAAAATGTAAGTGTGGGGTCCATAGCTGAAGCCCAATTGAACATTGTGGCAATGGGGTCTAAACCCCCATCATCACATTGACCAAAAGGTAAGTGTGGGGTCCATAGCTGAAGCCCAATTGAACATTGTGGCAATGGGGTCGAAACCCCCATCATCACAGTGACCAAAAGGTAAGTGTGGGGTCCATAGCTGAAGCCCTATTGAACATTGTGGCAATGGGGTCTAAACCCCCATCCTCACAGTGACCAAAAGGTAAGTGTGGGGTCCATAGCTGAAGCACATTTTGAACATTGTGGCAATGGGGTCTAAACCCCCATCATCACAGTGACCAAAATGTAAGTGTGGGGTCCATAGCTGAAGCCCAATTGAACATTGTGGCAATGGGGTCTAAACCCCCATCATCACAGTGACCAAAATGTAAGTGTGGGGTCCATAGCTGAAGCACATTTTGAACATTGTGGCAATGGGGTCTAAACCCCCATCATCACATTGACCAAAAGGTAAGTGTGGGGTCCATAGCTGAAGCCCAATTGAACATTGTGGCAATGGGGTCTAAACCCCCATCATCACAGTGACCAAAAGGTAAGTGTGGGGTCCATAGCTGAAGCCCTATTGAACATTGTGGCAATGGGGTCTAAACCCCCATCCTCACAGTGACCAAAAGGTAAGTGTGGGGTCCATAGCTGAAGCACATTTTGAACATTGTGGCAATGGGGTCTAAACCCCCATCATCACAGTGACCAAAATGTAAGTGTGGGGTCCATAGCTGAAGCCCAATTGAACATTGTGGCAATGGGGTCTAAACCCCCATCATCACAGTGACCAAAATGTAAGTGTGGGGTCCATAGCTGAAGCACATTTTGAACATTGTGGCAATGGGGTGTAAACCCCCATCATCACAGTGACCAAAAGGTAAGTGTTGTCATGGAAAAAGCTGCAACTGCCAAACAGCATGGATGATTCCTGGTCACACAACAACAAACGCATCAGTGGCAAAGTAGTGCTTGTGTCCCATAGCAACATAGATTGGGTGAGGCAAACAGTGCAGTGCAAATAAGACATACCTTTGGCCATGTGCAGACAAACATCACCCATGGGGGCTGACATTGTCAACATTTATCAATTACACAATGACAGAAGTGACCATCATAATGCAGACCCACATATCTGCACCAATGGACACACAAATGTAGATATCCTGTGGAGACTGTAGATGTGAGGTGAACAAATACCATACCATGGCAGCAATGGGACATACAAACCATGATTATTGTGCTGACTGATGACCTAGGAGTCCCAGGGACAGCAGGGGAATTCCACCA
Source organism: Calotriton arnoldi (assembly GCA_963921515.1). Classification (NCBI taxonomy): domain Eukaryota; kingdom Metazoa; phylum Chordata; class Amphibia; order Caudata; family Salamandridae; genus Calotriton; species Calotriton arnoldi. Next base: position 54,865 of record CAWUFW010017364.1, read on the forward strand.
AACAACATACAGCCAATGGCACACTAAAGATATGCCAATGCAGTGGTGCAGATGCACAAACACAAACAGGCAGCCTCACACTGCATATCAAACACAACAGGTGATGGGGGGGGGGGGGGGTGCCAGTGTCCCCAGGCAACCACACAACACATGAGGAGTCCTGAATCTCAATTACACAGATGTGTATACAGCGCCACTCAAAAGTAACTCATGGATCGGATTCCCCTATGTGGGCAATCAGGCATTGTTAGATGGGAGGGAGCCCAAATTACACATGTCACACAAGCTTGTAGGAACAGCAACTAACACAGCAAGAGACAGACCCACCATAGCACTACCCCCAGGGACCCCACATTGTGGTGACACTAGCCTTTATGATAATCCCACTGTGATGACAAAGGTAGATGTCGTTCACACTGTGAACCACAGCCATGTGTCCTGAGCAACTAACTACCATCACACCTACACAAGCACAAATCAATCAGCACGGCCTGTCAGCCAAGGCCAATATGGAGGTAGGGGTCTAGCCATGCAACAACTCACATTTGCACACACTCAACACCACACACCTTGATCTCCACCAATGTGCAGCAGTGAGGCTCACATGGACTGGTGACATTGCACATGCACCCATGACAATCCCAGGGGTGGTGGTGGGAACTAAGGTGCGAAACCCATCACACATGGCCAGTCAACAAGACTCGTGAATGTCTGACACACTGCACAGTACGCCGTACATGGGCATGATGTGAAATCCACCCCAATCAATGGGATCCCGGCCACAGTCACACACCAATGAAGAAGCCAAGGTGACCCACAAAGAACACACATAGACAACTTCCAACATTGCAGCTCTGACCCTGAGGAGTGGCAGCAGTCACACACACAACGTGTCACAATCACTGAAAGCTACCACAAACTGTAAATTACATGACTTGTGTAACCAACAAGTGCCAAGGGGAATCCTGACTGTGTCCCATCTGCGTTTGCCCACATCCCCAGCCCTGACAACAAAGACAACTAGGGATGACAACCTGATGAACATTAGTTTGCCATGCACCCACATCCCTGAGAAACCAGGTCCAAGATGCTGGATGAACACAGGACAACTCAGCAAGCATCACAAACAGGAACATCCCTAGGGACACAGCCTGTGTAGGAAAAGGGAAGGGAACACACACAGACATGCTCACACAACACACAACACGGGCCCAGGCAATGTCACGGGATTACACACTGCCATGAGGGCACTCCACTCCTGTGGAAGGTCCGCTGTGCCAAACCTTGTCTGTGCACGACTCAAACATGTCAGCAGAACACTCGGTCAGTGAGTCAACAACTACAACATACTGAAGGCTCTGCTCACATCAGCCTGGGTACGGGAGTGTCACGTCAGTCATCTGCATACACCCAAAACACGTGTCAAGCAAGTTGCACTGTATACACAGATGAGTCCTTCAACATTGATGTGCTAAACTGCATGTCCAGTGGAGATGGGCACACAGTCAGGGAAATAGAAACATTGTACAGTGGTAAGCCCACCAGATGTGCATCAGTGTAAGCCAAAGATGTTAATTTACAAATGCAAAATGTACATCCCTGTGTCAAATGCTGAACATTACACCCTCAGACTGCAGCAAAGGATGCTATAGATCCAGACTACATTAGGACACATATCCCATGGACCACATGGAGTCCATCACAGCAACACTTCATTTTCCTGATCTGAACACTATTACAACTGCAAATGCATGATGATACTCATCTACATCATGTACATCAAAAGAAAAGCCACAAGTAAACAAAAAGAAGCTTTATTCAGCAAATGTTAAACTAACATTTTAAGTCCAAAAGAAACTAAGGCCAATGGCCAGTCCAAATACACAGTCCCAACAGGGTGATATGTGACAACTTGTCACCCATTACTTGCCTGCACTGGTACGGACAGGGGACATCCCCCTCGGAGGGGCATACAAGGGGCAGGCCAGGCACCGCAGGGACAGGATCAAGGGATGCCAGAAGGAGGCAGTGAAGGGGTGGTGGGTGCAGGAGTGTCACCGGCAACTGCAGTGGAGGTGTCTGACTCAGTGGGGGCCAGCACCACTGTAGGTTACAAGTCAGATGGTGTGGATGCTGCAACCACTGCAGTGGGCCGGTCAGATGGAGTGGACTGGGTCCCCACTGCAGTGCCCGAGTCAGACGGGGTGGTTGTGGACTCCACTGTAGTGCATGACTCCAAGGGAGTGGAAGGGGGGGCAGATGAGGTGGGCAGGACAGAGGTGGGGACCCGGTCTCCACACCAGTGGCACAAACAGGCAGAGCATCTGGTTTTGGGGTGGAAGAGCAAGTGGTAGGGGGGGAGGGCCTAAGCAGTTTGGGGATGGGGTATCGGTGTGTGGGGGAACCTGGGGCAGGGTGTGGCGGTGGAACCTGTGGAGTGGTGGCCTGGGGTATGGAGGAGAGAGTGTGTGTGGTGGAGCTGTGTGGTGGTGGTGGTGGGGTCTTGCCCTTCCTCGTCCGGGGGGACTTTTGAATGGGGTCCTCAGTCTGCCTGTGCCTGGGGGAGGGTGTCCGGGTGTGAGGGGCACTCCCCTCTGTGTGTGGTGGTCACCTCTTCCACCTGGACTTTGTGTCAGATGTATCTGTGGGGAAGAGGCCAAGCTCACAGAGGAAGAGCTTCTGGGGGGGGGTTGCAGGTGAGGCAAGGGAAGGGGTTTTGGAGGGAGAGGTATCTGAGGACTGCGGAGTGCTCGTGGATGCGTGTGTGTGTCTGGGCCCCATCCCCTGTGAGTGAGGTATCGGTCCCCTGACTGTGTGTGCGTGTGCGTCTGGAATTTGGCTTGTGTGTCTGTGTGCTGCTTGTGTCTGTGCTGGTGCGTGCCGGTGCCGGTGCCGGTGCCGGTGTGTGTGTGCATGGGACAGGTAGGGTTCTGGGGATTGTGGATGGGGCAGAGGTAGGAGGGGTGAGGGACTGTTGCAGGAGGGACACTGCTGCCATCAGTGAGGAGGCCATGGACTGATTGGTCCGATGTAGGGCAGACATGCCAGATGACATGCCCTCCATGAATGACACCAGTTGTGTCAAAAGACCCGTGTGTGCATGGAGGACACTCAGCATTGAGGTCTGCCCTACATGGATCTGTTTCAGCAAGTCCACAGACTCCACACTCAGGGCAGCAGGGGGGACAGAGGCAGGGGGTGCGGTGCCTGGCATGAAGGAAACACACTCCCCTACACGGGAGCCTCCACGGACATGTGGGATGGGAGCAGATGGGAGGGTGGAGATGGTGGTGGTGGCGGGGACAGACTTGCTTGACGTTGCCTCTGGTCTGCTGACACCCGCCTCCACAAGGGAGTCCTCACTGGAGGTGCTTTATTCCCCAGCCAAGGTGGTCGTAGCTGAGGTCTCCTCAGTGTGGCTCCCCTCACCCTCCGTGCCACTGTGTCCCTCGGTCTCCCCTGCAGTGGACCCAGTCTGGCTCTGCCGCTCCTCTTGGTCCGTGGAGCTGTCTCCTCCTGTGGCTGTGGATGTATCTGCAAACAATCAGGATAAACAGAGCAACATTAGTCACCTGTACTGACCACACACACCACAGTAAGTACAGCATATCACAGAGCAAGCCCTGCCATCATTTGCTAGACATTGCAATTAGTGCTAACACTGATTTGAAGAAGCCCATTGTCTGCCTGACAGTCAGTCATACCACACATATGCTACCTGTCCATGCACCCATCTGTCTGCTGCCTGTTGTATGCGACTAATCATATGTGCACACATGCACCACATACACAGTTGTTGGACATCCAAGAGAACATATGGAAATGTGTCACTCCAAACACATGCCATCTCCTGCCACTGACTCAGTACATGTGTCAGGAAAAGTGATGGGCAAAGTCTCAGTTGATATGCGGGTTTTGGTTCCATCACCAGACACAATGATGCCCTCATGTCCTGATAGACAATGCAACAATGGTGTGCATGCAGGACATATCACACCACTGCTGGATCACCCTTTGCGATTGGAATGTCATGGCACAGGCCTGTCTGGCAAGTCAGTCATAACTGTCTCCTGTCACAGGGGCAGTGCATACACACAACACCAGTCTGCACTGTGTCACAATCATGGAAGTTTTTAAAATGTAAGCCATGTAGCTGACAGGTGCACATGTGCACCCCTGGCCACCCACATCATGAGGACTGAGATGATCCCACATCAATCAAATGAGACATTTGAGTGACTGCAAACACAAATCCATACACATGAGCACTTCACCGTCTGATGAGAATGAACCAAAGCTGCCTGCACCTCAATGTTTCATACAACATCGTGCACAGTCAAGGGATCAGAGACCTATGCATTAACCTATGTGCAGATCCCATAGTCACAACTCAGATGGCTGGCCACCCCAAATTGTTAAACACTCCAGGAGTCCAAATAGCAAGGCTACACCACAGTGACACAGAGGCATACACCTGAGTGCACTCTTCACAATGCCCAATATGTATGCTGACACACGGGAGTGGGAGAACAGAGTGCCATCGATGTACGGAGTATGCATTACAGTCCTGGTCCATGTGCAACATGGTATTACCCTGAACACTAGGCAGGTGGCTATGCATGTGTCACACACATGATGTACATACTTCTGAGGCTCCTACCTTGGTCTCTGCAGCAGCATGGGTGTGTGGCACATACCCCAGACATGTGGTGAGTCAGAGCAGCAATTGGAACACATATTAAAGCCATACCCAGAGTACATGTCAGATCACAGGCATTGTGAGCAATTGTACCACCCATGCAGCCCACCACAAAGTTCCTGTAACTGATGCTATCCCCAACTTGAACCACAGGTAACTGCAAGTACACAGTACCCAAGTGACCTAAGTCACAGACTGTAAGGGCCACACCTGTGTATCAGATGAGGAGGGGGCATGACACAAGTGAGGGACATGAGTCCAGGACGACATGACAGTTGTACTGTGGAAGTGGAACCAGGCTAAAGGAGTGCATAGAGCATGTCAGTCATAGTACACAGTTGAGGCTAGCACTTACCCCCTCCTTGCTGCTGTCTGGCCTTCAGCTGCCCATCCAGGTCAGGGAAGACCACCGCCAGGATCCGGAGCATGTGGGAGGTCAGGGTCCGGTGTCCGCCCCTCCTGCGAGGAGGCGACAGCTTCAGCTGGACCCTTGCAATCCTCCGGGTCCAGCCACGAAGGTCCTGCCACCTCTACTGGCAGTTGCGGATCCTGCGCCTGTAGACCCCCACAGATCGTACTGCCCGGACGATGGTCAGCCAGATCTCCTGCTTCTGGTGGGCATCAACCTGTGAGGATGACAAAGTGAAAAGGCCATTACTACACATGCAACATTTCCGTGTATCACACAGTTGGATATACATGTCTCAATCACAGGGGCATATGATCTACACAGGTAGTGCAACTATGGCTATGAACAGTTTGCCAGCAGTTACTAAATGGTATCATTGCCTGGGAAGTCAAACCTTGTTGGAATGCACTGTTACTGCACTATACCTGTTCAGTGCATGTGACTACACACTTTGGGGGTGACAACTACTCAGTGAGCATGCTAGCCACTGGTGTACACACTGTACGTCTTGCTAGTCAGACAACATGCACAATTAGTAAGGCAGTGGACAGCACACTCACCTGCTCCCCTGGTTTCCCATACAGCTTGCTGTACTGTGGAAGGAGGATGTCCAGCAGGGCCTGGTTCTCCTCAGTGCTGAAGGCTGGGGCTCTCTCCACAGTACGTGCCATTGCAGTAGCCAGAGGATGCAGAGACAGCAGCAGTGGTAGTGGCAGATGTCGTCCTGGACCATGTAGTGTAGGCAAGTGAGCTCTCAGGGGAACAGCCAGCATTATATGTGTGCTGCAGAGGCAGATACTGTCCCATGTGTCCAAAGTGATAGGTCCAAGTCGTTTGCATCTTCTGAATCTGGCCAATCCATGGAATTGCACCACTTATACACGCCCACAGCATCCTTCAAAATTTCAACTTCATGACACCCATGAATTTGCAACATTGTTGTGGGTGGCCAACTGAATTCACTGCATCCGACTCGTTAAAGCTTCGAAAACGCGTCCGTTAGCATGTCAGGCCATAGCCAATGCGTGCGCACCGATCGGTCCATTGCTGTACAACGCGTATTTTGAAAAACAACACGCATCCGTTCACATCATATGCAATGGCCAATGCGTGCGCACTGATCGGTCCATTACTGTACAACGCGTATTTCGAAAAACAACACGCATCCGTTCACATCATATGCAATGGCCAATGCGTGTGCACCGATCGGTCCATTGCTGTACAACGCGTATTACGAAAAACAACACGCATCCGTTCACATCATATGCAATGGAAAATGCGTGCGCACTGATCGGTCCATTGCTGTACAACGCGTATTTTGAAAAACAACACGCATCCGTCCACATCATATGCAATGGCCAATGCGTGCGCACCGATCGGTCCATTGCTGTACAACGCGTATTTCGGATGACAACACGCATCCGTCCACATCATATGCAATGGCCAATGCGTGCGCACCGATCGGTCCATTGCTGTACAACGCGTATTTCGAAAAACAACATGCATCCGTCCACATCATATGCAATGGCCAATGCGTGCGCACCGATCGGTCCATTTCTGTACAACGTGTATTTCGGATGACAACACGCATCCGTCCACATGATATGCAATGGCCAAAGCGTGCGCACCGATCGGTCCATTGCTGTACAACACGTATTTCGAAAAACAACACGCATCCGTTCACATCATATGCAATGGCCAATGCGTGCGCACTGATCGGTCCATTGCTGTACAACGCGTATTTCGGATGACAACACGCATCCGTCCACATCATATGCAATGGCCAATGCGTGCGCACCGATCGGTCCATTGCTGTACGACGCGTCCCTGTACAAGTCACTCGCATATGTCACCATGGTTGTCACTGGTGAACGTATGCCAGCCACATTTCCTTGCCAGGGACTCAGGGGCACACCTACAACACCACAGCCTGTCCATACTGTATCCTAAGGCATGTAAGGCTGCATTACCTGTGTGTGTATGGGGGTCAACATGTGGTTTTTTGGTGGCACTTGGGGGCAGCCACTCCCAGGCTGTGCACGTGTTCATGGGGACAGAATCCTTTGTGTGTTGTGCACATGACCACTGTGATGTGCAACTGTTCAGTTCAGAGCATGTGGCATGGTCACATTTCCAGGTTGTGTATGTATATGTCATGTCACATACACCCTGAGTCCCATGTGGGAAGGTATGTACGTCACAGGGTGACCCATTGCCACTATATTGATGGCCCTCCACAGTCTGTGTGCATGTTGTGTTTCCGATGTCTCTGATTCCATGTGCACAATGGGAGACAGTCTCCACATCCACGTTGTTTGTGCATGGACTTTGATGTTGTGCGTGTGTGTGTCACAGACGTCCATGTCTGTCCTGCAGAGGCAACAGGGGCCACTACCTGTGGGAGTCATGGTTGTTTTGCTGACGTGTACATGATACGCCATATCATGCCAGTGTCCATGTGGCAATACAGGGTCCCTGGGAATCTACCTGTCAATGAGCTGTGATGCCTGTGGCACATCTGTCCTCACATGTCACTGTGGTGTGTGTTTGGAACGTGACAGCAGTACATGGGTACTGTGACACAGCCTAATGATTTCCCATAGCACAACCTGGAACTTGTTGTCAACACATGTGGAACTGTGATGTTAGATGTTGGCCATGTAGGTGCCATATATGTCCATACAGAACGGCACACACATCAGGTACTTGTGTCTCGTAATGATGTATCATGTGATATTGAGTATGGTCAATGCCACATATGTGGGGTGACTGACAATCTTTCTTTCTTCACCTATGCACTGCAGGGCACCAGCTGTCCATAGACCATTCCCTGACCTTGCAACATGGTTGAACGTGACTGCATCAGACGGTACCGCTTCAACAGGGCGCTGATTGAGGAATTGGCGGTGCGGTTGGCCCCACATTTGCAACCTGGCCGGCCATACCCTACAGCGCTGACCCCCAAGGTGAAGGTGATGGCAGCCCTACACTTCTTTGCCACCGGTACCTTTCAACACACTGTGGTGTCTGCTGGTGGGATGTCACAGACCATGTTCAGCCGTGTGCTACGCAATGTTTTGGAGGCAATGTTGAGATACCTGAACCAGTACATCTATTTCCCTAAACGTCAACAACTCACTGACGTCAAGAGTGACTTCTATGCCCTGGGGAGGATGCCACATGTCATTGGCTCCACTGATGGGACACATGTGGCTTTGGTACCACCACAGGCACATGAGTAGGCATACAGGAACAGGAAACATTACCATTCTATCAATGCTCTGGTGGTATGTCTTGCAGATATGAGTATCTCACATGTGTGTGCCCGTTTCCCCGGTTCTGCACATGATGCCTACGTGATGAGGAGTAGTTGCATCCCGAGGATGATGTTACAGATGCAGAACCAGCGTGCCTGGCTTGTCGGTGTGTACTGACTTTGTACCATTGTGTGTGTTCTGCAATGTTGTATTCCACCCTCTTTTCCAACTCAGCTAATGTGCAATTGTCTATATGTAGGTGACTCGGGATACCCCAACATGCCGTGGTTGCTGACACCCCTCAGGAACCCTGTGACACCAGCCCAGATGCGCTACAATGAGGCACATGGTCGGACCAGGAGAGTGATCAAGCGGACATTTGGTCTCCTGAAGAGCCACTTTCGCTGCCTAGACAAGACAGGAGGGGCCCTCCCATATGCCCCAGCAAAGATGTGCAAGATTGTCATCGTCTGCTGCATGCTACACAACCTGGCGGTGCGGAAGGAGTTGCCTCTCATCCTGGATGACGATGACCAACATCCGCCACCTGTGGAGGATCCTGGCCTGGGCCACGATGCCAGTGATGATGATGATGATGAGGGTGATGTCCGCACACAGCTCATCACCAACTTCTTCAGCTGAATGTGAGTATCCAGAGATGTCATGTCAATGATGTGAGTTTGCATGATATGTGTTGGTGGTGCTCTGGTGCTGTTTGAGTGTGGCCATGTGCTACTTGACTGGATGTGTGCAGCGATGTGTCCTTACAGGTAGTCTGTACTCCCCAACAGTGTTGACATGCTAACTTGGTTTTGTGTAGGTATCTTGTGACATGTATTGGGCATGAGTATTGCAGTTCTGTCCTGTTCTTCAGTGCTTTTGACTGATTGTCATGTCTGTCCTTCACAGGGTACTTTCAGAGTTGTTTGGTCAACTCGGATCCCCCGACACCATGATTCAGCTTTCAGGGTGGAAGCAGTCGTTTCCCTACAGGTGATGTGCCACACACCCCTGGACTTTATTTCTTCTACACTTGTTGACTGTGTGGCTACTGCCACGTGGGATTACCTTGCATCTGTAGTGGAAACAACATGTTGCAAATGTGTAATAAACCTGTGCTTCACTTTGGGATGTGCGTTGTCTGTGATCACACATCTGACTGACATTTGCTTACTGCACCTGTGGGCTAGTTAACACAGACTCTGAATAGGTGTGGTGTCTGTGCATTCCACTGTATTTCCTGGCAACATCAGTGCAGGCGATGAGTCAGATGGCCCTGGTGTCTATGTGTTGTGTAGCCCTAGTGGTGTGTCTCCCTCATATGTGTCACGTCGCCATGACTCACATGACGGTGTTGAACTTGCTGTAGCAGTTAGCATGCACAGTGTCATTTAGCAGATCATCATCTCCATGACAAAAACAACGTTGGAATCACAACAGAGGCAAGTATGGTGTATTAGTGAGTTTATTTACATACATGTGTGAGGATAGTGCACAGGGTGGTGGGTGCTGTACATTGGGATTGGAATCCAAAGTTCCCAGATGAGTTGGAAGTGTTGGTAGCAGAAATGTCCTGAGTAAAGTCCACAGTCATCTGATACATTAGTCCAAATTAAACTCCCCATGTCATGTGGGAGAGTTGGGTTGCATTCGACAGGGTGAACAGTTTGCACACAAAGGAGAATTTCCAGAACAGGTGTTGGGTTCCTGGGGGATGTACATGGCCATCGGCCTCTCAGTTGTCCTTCCTCAGATGACCCCTCTTCTTTCTGGGGGGACCCTCATGTGCAGGCCGCTGCGGTGCAGAGGACTCTCCACCAGAGTCATCCTCCCTCCCTGTGGCAGTTGCAGTTGTTGCGGCACCAGATGTTGTGGGCACACAGGGAGGTGTGGACATGTTGGTGCTAATCTGGCGGAGGCATGTCAATATGTCCCTCTGCACCGCTGTCAGTTTTTCCAATGTGTCCCAATTGGACTCCATGCCAGACATGTGTATCTCCACACGGGACATGTGTGTCTCCACACGGGACATGTGGGAGTCCAAGCGGGCATGATGGGCAGCCTGCTGCTGTTGAATGTCCTTGAGGATCCCCACTACCTGGCTGACCTCTCCGGTGCTATTCTGGTATGCATCAGCAATGCGTTCCAGTTGTGGGTCATCATGCAGTCCAGAACCCTCTGCAAACAGCGACCTCTGCCTACCACCCCTCCCACCACCCCTGGCCACACGTGCGGGACCTGCGGTGGCACGCACAGGTGACCCTAGGCCCCCTTGGGGGTTGGTAGTGGGGTTGTTGTCCATTGCTTCACGGTGGGCTGGGGTCCCTGTGCTGTTGTCATTCAGTGTCCTTGGTCTGTCCGTGTCGGCGGGGGTGGTCTGTGTGTTGGCAGATGTTGGAGGAATGGGTGCAGGGGGTGCAAATGGTGGTCCTGCTGGTGCTACATGATGACTCACACCGGCGGTGCCAGGTTGGTCTTCGCCATCCGATGAGGGCAGAGGCTGTTCCACACCAGAGAGCTCAGGGGCCACCGGAGCCTGGGACAGGGACTCCTCCTCATCTGCTGCTGTGTCCCCATCATCACCTGTTTTTGGAAGAGACACACAATGTATGTTATGTTTCTGCAGGCATCAATGGTTCAAACACATGACAGTTGTGACTGTACCTCTGAATGCGGCCCTGTACATTGCATTGTCCTAAGTTGTCACAGTCAGAGGTTGATATTGGTGTGGGTCATTGTCCTGCCAACCTGATGCATTTCAATGTGGATGTTGAGGTGTGTGCATGACCAGCATTGGTGGTATTTGGTTGACATCCGGACCTCCTTCTCCCCCCAGCCCAGTTATCCCACCATGAAGCATGCCACCCTTGCAGTGGGTGCAGGTTAATTCTCAGGATGTCAGTCAGTGGTGTCCTGCTGTTGGTTGGTGCCCAGTTCCCAGCAGGGCCTGGTACTCCGCACAACAGAGCACCATTGTCAGACATCTTAGAAGTGGCTTTTCACTCCCTGTGAGGTGTGCATGCTTCAGTGTGAGCTTGCTGGGCCATGTGGGTGGGGGATGTTGAGCTGTGACTACCACTCCCATCATGCTATTGCCTACACCCCCCTTCCCAGGATGCCCATACTTCCTTCCTTTTGACTCTGCTGCCCTGTGGGGTAGTGTGCCTGTGCTGACAGGATAGCTGACAGTGTTGTCCTGGCGTTTGTTTGGCTACAAGTCACAAAAGTGTCCCTGTGCTTCACACAGCATAACCCAGTGTGGTTGATCTTTGTGGGATATTTAATTAGAGTGTGAGGCATTGCATTCTCACAGGTGAGTTGTGTGGAGTTTGTGTTAAGGGGGTGTGTGAGAAAAGCTGCTTGTGACTATGGTCAGAGCTGTCAGTCCTCCTTCCCACCCAGCCAGATATCCCTCCATGGAACGTGCTTCCATTGCAGGGAGTGCAAGTTGGCTTTCAGGATGTCAGTCAGTGGTGTCCTGCTGTTGGTTGTTGCACAGTTCCCAGCAGGGCCTTGTGCTCCCCACAGCAGTACCCAGTGTCAGCCATCTTGTCAGTTCTTTTCCACTCCCTGTGATGTGAGCATGGTTCAGAGTGGTGTTGATAAGCCAATTGTGAGGGTGACCAATATCTGCGACTACCACTCCCATCATGCTATTGCCTACACCCCCCTTCCCAGCATGCCCATACTTCCTTCCTTTTGAGTCGACTTCACTGTGTGTGAGTGTGACAGCAATGGCAAGATGGCTGACAGTGTGGTCCTGTTGTTTGTTGGTGCACAGTTCCCAGCAGGGCCTTGTGCTCCCCACAGCTGAGGCCAGTGTCAGACATCTTTGAAGTGGCTTTCCACTCCCTGTGAGGTGTGCATGCTTCAGTGTGAGCTTGCTGGGCCATGTGGGTGGGGGATGTTGAGATGTGACTACCACTCCCATCATGCTATTGCCTACACCCCCCTTCCCAGCATGCCCTTACTTCCTTCCTTTTGACTCTGCTTCCCTGTGGGGTAGTGTGCCTGTGCTGACAGGATGGCTGACAGTGTTGTCCTGGCGTTTGTTTGGCTACAAGTCACAAAAGTGTCCCTGTGCTTCACACAGCATAACCCAGTGTGGTTGTTCTTTGTGGGATATTTAATTAGAGTGTGAGGCATTGCATTCTCCCAGGTGAGTTGTGTGGAGTTTGTGTTAAGGGGGTGTGTGAGAAAAGCTGCTGGTAACTATGGTCAGAGCTGTCAGTCCTCCTTCCCACCCAGCCAGATATCCCACCATGGAACGTGCTTCCATTGCAGGGAGTGCAAGTTGGCTTTCAGGATGTCAGTCAGTGGTGTCCTGCTGTTGGTTGTTGCACAGTTCCCAGCAGGGCCTTGTGCTCCCCACAGCAGTACCCAGTGTCAGCCATCTTGTCAGTTCTTTTCCACTCCCTGTGATGTGAGCATGGTTCAGAGTGGTATTGATGGGCCAATTGTGAGGGTGACCAATATCTGTGACTACAACTCCCATCATGCTATTGCCTACACTCACTTCATCAGCATACACAGAATTCCTTCCTTTCAGTGAGCTTCCCTGTGAGGTGGTGTTCTAGTAGTGACAAAATATCTGACTGTTTTTGTTGGTTAGATTTGTGCCACTGCCTTGCTCTATTTGTTGTTAGGTTTGTACATGTCATGACACAGTTACATATCACTATGAGATGGCATGTATTGTGTTTATCTGACTAACATACACATCTTGGGATGATTATCTTTTGGTTGCTGTGGATTTGCTATGGGTGCATGGTTTGACTATCCCCTTGACAGTGATGTGTGTGTATTGTCACACAATATTGGGTATATTGGTTGTGTACTCACCAGGCTCTGGGATGTTTGATAGTCCATATACGCTCTCTGGTGGTAGGATGGCCCGCACCTTCTCCTCCCAGGGCCTGAGGTATACTGGGTTGGCAGGAGGGCCACTGCCGGTGCGATGACTCAAGGCGTAATCCTTCTTGAGTAGGTCCTTGACCCTCCTGCGCACATCATACCACCTGTTCTGGATGTCTTCCTTTGTGCGCAAACATGGTGATCGTGCGTTCACCCTGTCGACGATCCTCTCCCACATCTTGGTTTTCTGCGACATGGGGGTCTGTTGGACCAATGTACCAAACAACTGTGGCTCTATCCTGAGGATTTCATCTACCAGGACTTCCAATTCACTGTCTAGGAACTTTGGATTCTTCTTTGGGGGCATGGTGATGGGTGGTGGTGGAGACTGATGTGTGTGTGAGTGTGCAAGTGAGGGTGGGTGAGTGTAGGTTTTGCTGGGTGTATGTGAGGGTGCTATTTGGGAGGTGCTAATGGTGTGTGGCTTGTGTGATGGATGAGTTGTGAGTGTGTCAGTGGTTGCTGTCTGATGGTGGTCTGTGCTGGCAGGTCATTTGAATTTGCAAAGGATCATGGTAGGGATTTGTGGCCTTTATATGGGTGGAGTTGTGGGTGTGTCTTTGTTCCTTGTTTTTTTCCCCCTGTATTTATTGACTTTGTCATTGCTTGTTTGGCCCTTTTTTTAAAAAAAAATTCCTTTGTAGTTTTTAGGCATGTAGGAGACGTTCTTCTGACCGAGTAGGACGCTGCAGTTGGCTCGTGCGGGCTTCTCGAGTCTTTCAAGCTGTGTTTCTGCTGTGTTTCATGTGCGGCGTACGCGTCAGTCGCGGAGTATTGGGTTGCTTCGGCTCCCTGTTTTGTATGCATGTCGGTCGTACGGCTTGAGCTCCGTGCGACTCGGTCTGGTTTTACACGCATTGCATCGTACTGTGCGGGTCGGAGTTCGCGGGTACGTTTCTGTCGGGTTCATTCCTGGTGCGTGTGGGTCGGTTCGATTCGTGTAGTTTTCCGGCCGGATAGCTGGTTTCCGTGCGGTTCGGTCGTTCGGCTTGTGTTCCGTACGAGTCGGTCGTAATTCACATGCATTGCATCGTACTACGCGGATCGGGCAGCGCCGGTACGTGTCGGTCGGACTACATTCCCGTACCGAGTCGGTCGGTATGTTTTCCGGCCCGAATCGGAATCGGCCCCTATGTCTTAAAGTGCGACATCTGTCAACAGATGAAGGGCTCAACCATAACACGTCCAGCACAGACACCATTATTGATATCAGATAGACCTCTCGCGTATGTCTATTTGGACCACTGCATCCCCTTACAATCTGATGGGGCTTACAAGTACATAATGGTTGCAGTGGATTCCTGCTTGAGATTCCTATGGGTATGGCCTCGGCGCTTGACTGACGCTCGAACTGTTATCAAAGATTTGCGAGACTTTATAGGGACATACGCAGTTGGCACATTACATTCTGACCGTGACCCCGCGTTTAGGTCTAGGGCTTACAAGGAAGCCATGGGAAGTTTAGGTGTAGCATTGCGGTACTCCTCTCCGTACAATCCAGAGGGAAATTCTGTTGGGAGAGGAAAAACGGGGACTTAAAGCAATCATTAACAGCTAGAGTATTAGGCGCGGGTGGTTGTTGGGTCAATCACTTATATGGGGTACAGAGGGCCTTAAACAAAATGTCAAGAAGCTCTCTAGGGGTTGTCACTCCTTATGAGGTCCTATTTGGGACGAGAATGTGGGTACCTGATCTTGATTGTGAAGGCACAGTGGCGGATGAAAGCACTTTTGACATCAATAAGCGTTTGGCTGTTTTACGCGATCTGAATGAATCCAGAGCACTACAGAGCAATGTTCAAGTAAAAAGGTCCGCCACCGGGGAAGTCAAGTCAGTCACGACAAGACCTGTCTGGATTCCTAACGTCGGGGATCTGGTCAGAGAAAAGATAATGGACAAAAGAGAATTTGGACCATCATACAGAAAGTCTGTACCTGTCCTGGCAGTTGAAGGAACAAGAACTATACTTCTGCCGCCTCTTGCCGGAAAAAAGGAGAAAAGATTTGTCTCCATTGATCTGATAAAACCACACTATGTGGCCCATACTGAATAGTAGGCCTCATGGGCTCCTGGGTAGCCAACGCCCTCCTCTCGCTACCATACAGGAAGTTCAGACGGAACGGCTCATCACGTTTGAGGAGCCTCCTATAGGGAATGATGGACTATGCAACAATGCCATGGAATTCGTTCCTCTTGATACAGAAATCCAAAATCAAAATGAAAGATAAATTTCAATTTGACCTAACACTGATGTCTACAGAAACATGCCTCAACAAGAGCCATCTACAAGTTCAACAAAACCTGCCGAGCTTCCAAAAATAGATCGAACTGCATCTGGCTATTTCATCGACTTTGATACCTTTTCATTGGATCCAAGTGAACCTGAAACGACGCCAGCTCCAAAAACTCATCAACACCAAGTCAAAGACTTCTTAATTTTTCTTAAAAACACTTACCTGGTGTCACCTTGGATTGAACTTTGGATAATCACCGGGATACTTTTCTTTCTTTTCTGGATAGGCTTAGTAACTGTCTTTTGCTTACTTGTTAATGGAACTTATCTTCGCCAAAGCTCTGCAGCATCAAAAGTGAACTTGATCCTGAAACCTCATGTCTCATCACATCGTGAACAAAGAGACTTGTCATCAGTGAACATTACAGCAGTTCCTATACCTGATGGTATAGTATGGGACAAGGTTAATTATGATATATTGGGCCCGACCTAACTTTGAAAAGTACCACATTTATTTACAATTTCTTTAAATGATATCATTACCTCCAGTACATTTTCCAATGATTGGGATTTTGAAACTGTAAACAATATGTTGTCTGATTTAAAACAATCTGCAGCATTTTCTAGCAATGAAATGTTGGAAGATACATCAGATTTTAACACTATGTATTGTTATCAACATTATGGTCATCATTTTCTGCACAAATCCAGTAGCCCTAGGAATGTTTTCACATATCACCAATGGGAACATTGCCCTACACCACTGAAAAGTAGTTTGAAAACGTTTGCACAGAAAGTTTCATATTTTTCAGGGTTTAACATTTCAGACTCGACTTCATATTACTATAAAGTTGCACTGACATCCGCACAGAAAAATATGCTAACCAACACCAAACAGATTTGCTCTGCTTCCTTTATTACCCAACTGTCTGAACAGGGTTTCGACCTATGGGAAGACACTATAGACTTAAAATCAGTCTGGGGTTCTAGAGATTGGCAAGTCCAGGGAACAGAAGCACTATTTAGAACATGCCTCATTCCGCAGCAGATGATATTTCTAAATGAAACTGTGCAACAGACTTCCTGTCTTGGGATATCCAAGAGCAAGGACTTGAACACACCTCGAATTCCAACACCATCACACACCAAGAACATTTTTACTTCACAAGAAGGGGCTACAATAGATGACATTTTACAATACAATAGATCAGACCCCAATTGGAAGTGATGGTTGGTTTGGCCCACAGACACTAACAGATGTCAAGAAAGATTCAGGGGTACCACCGAAAGGTTCAGTATCCATAGGCCAGACCCACGCTAGGTACAAAGAGAACATCCGGGGGTGGTGACATCATTCAGTGTTGGGAAGTTATGCCTCGATTGGCTAAAGACCTCAATACTACCACAGGTGAAACAACACTTATCCTTACTTACTTAGGATGTGGACCTACAGGATTTTTTATTAGGTCCCAGGAAGCCACTGTAGGAGAGTAGGATCTGCTTCACATGGGTACCCCCACTTTTTGCTGATGCTTCACTGTTTTTCGACTTTAGTCTGGCTGGGGCCCTGCTAATCAGAACCCCAGCCTAGCTGCTTCCTCTCTAAAATGGTTTCCATGTGCCTTAGGCACATCTCTGATTGGAATCTGGAGTGCCCTTATAAGTCCCTAGTATATGGTATACTATGTACCCAGGGCATAGGTACCTCAGAGGCCTACCAGGGGCTGCAGCATGTATTGTGCCACCCCTGGAAGGCCAGCCAAAATGACACCACAGGTCTGCTACTGCAGCCTGGGTAAGGTGGTGCATGCACCCCTTACTGTGATATAGGCTACCTATAGCACTACCATTGCACACACATATAAACCTATAAGTCACTCCTATGGCAGGCCTTAACAATCCTGAACTGCCTCCTCTGATGCTGTTTGTGGTACAGCCTGACCATATACTCTTAAGTGCATTATATCCTCGTGGTACAATGCTAACTTTGGACTGGCTGCACCAAAACATGTTGTGTTTGGTATCAAACATCTTGGAATACTACCCCCCCGCCAATTCTGGCGGCGGGGGTAGCATTTCACCCTCCTAGAGGGAGAGACATGTACACACCGGGCTACCCGGTAACTTCTTATCAGAGCCCTGGCATCACAAAATGGATGCTGCTGCCACAGACACGGGTCTGGCCTCCTGCTGCTGACTGAAACTCCGGCAGGGGAGGCCTGGACAATGGGTTTCCTGTCACAGGGAGGTGTAACCACCTCCCCAGACAGGATAGTGTGTATTGGGGCTGGGCGGGAGCACTTTCTGGTGCTTTGAAGTCCTGCACTGGGGGCACATTTGGTGTCCCTGTGCATATGCCAGTTCAAACTGATTGCAGGGGCTACCTGCCCCTGCTCTGGTGTGAAACTGGACAAAGGGAATGGGTGTAACCACCCCTCTTCCCTGACCCTCCCATAGGTGGGTCCCCAGAGTATGTCCAACCCCCTAACTTTGTATAAGTATGGGACCCCAGTCCTTAGGACTTTAGATTACCCTGGACGAAAATCTGAAGCCGAATCCTGGACCTTCGATGCTCTACTTTAAGATTAGAGGACTGAAGAATCTCCCTTGGGGTCAAGGAGTGCCTCCCCTGCTTGGCAGGCACCTAAGAAGCAATTGTCCGGTCTGCATCGCTGAAGCTCCCGCCGGATGCCGAAGTCTTTGTATCACCAGAGGTGGATTTCCAGACTTCTTCGAGGCTTCCCTGAGTCCCCAGCAAAGCTGAGGCCCGTAGCTGTCGTGGGTAACGTGAAACCGTGACCCGTGGACACTAAGAACTTTTGAAGTGCACCCTCTTCCTGATCTCCAACGAAGTTGTGCTTTGGGCTCCAAGTAGCCCCCGCCTCCAGCACCAACTGCACTGAAGATCACTGGCCTCCACTGCACGAGTGTCCTGTAAGCCAGCTCCAAGTGCGTCCACTTGAGGCTCCTTTGCGGTTGCTAGTCCATTGGCTAGTGGGCCCTCCCGAAGGCAACTCTTCTTCTGCTTGGGCTTTCCTGGTTTCTCCAGAGGTGCCCTGACTTGCCCTTGCTGGGTGAGTCCCCCAGACCTTGCTGGTCTGCATCTACGTCCTTTCTTTGTTTCCACGTGACTTGCCTTTGCCAAGGCTTGTTGGGTCCAATTTGGTCACCGACACTGCAGCAATTGACAAACATTGTGGGACAGCTCGAATCCAGCTCCTGGTTGTCGTCAACACCTCCTGGACCTCGTGGCTGAAGAGTCAAGACGACCGTCAACCTACCTGAAGCACCCGACATCGGTGGGCATCTGCTCATCGCCTTCCTGGTCACTGGCCAGTGACCCAGACTCTGTCCCCTCTGCTTTCAGGTTCTTCAGATCTTCGATCCACCCTTGGATCCACCCGGACACTTTCGACTTGGTCGCCAGCAGCCCGCTGCAGCAGATCGCCATTGAAAACGACGACAAAACCCGACACCAAAAGACACCTATGTACCCGGCTTCCCTGGGTGAGGTAACTCGAGTACTACGGTGCTCCCGTGGGTATTGACTCTAGAACGACCTAGTTCTAAAGGGGTTTGCTCCAAGTCCTCCTCTAAGTGTCCTTTTTCTTTAAAACTCCAACCGCAACATTCCCCATAGACGTCAACGGCGGCTCGCGGCTGTGTTCTCACACTGCACGCGTCCCCCGTGGGTCCCCTGTGTCACTACCTTGGATGGTTCCTTGAGGGCCAAGCACTTCTACAGGCTCTAGGCCTTGTGTCTAGCTCAGTCGTGGTTCTTATACCACTTTATTGGTATATGGTTTGGTATGCCCCTAGGGCTCAAACGTGTATTTGTGCTATTACTGTTGATATTCGACTGGTAACTTATGTACTTCGAACTCTAGCCTCATAAAGAGACTAGAGGGGTGTGTTTAAGACTAAATACATATATTTTAAATATATACCTGGTGTGGTCCTCTTTCATTTGGTCACTCAAGAGATTATAGACTGGTAAAACAAGCTACTTTACATTCCTTCAAGACTTAGCCTGAAGGCTGCTCTCCATAGCTACCACTAGGATAGCTTTCAATAAAGGTTGTCTTTAACCTATCTCCAATAAGGGGTTGTTTGGACTGGTGCAAAGTGCCCCCTATAATTAGTGGACAGAATATACCAGGCCAACTTCTCACATTGGTGGCAGCGGTGGGATTCCAGCTTGCTATTGTTTTACCAGATAATCTCAATTGAATTGATCAACTGAAAACCACTAAGGGTACCTTAGGTACATATAAATCAAGCTTAGGATACAGCAAGTTCTACTGAACTTAGAGTTGTGTGTTAGGGATAGCACACCCTTTCTACAACTCAAGAGAGTTTAGTAGGCCACACTAGAGTAGGTAGTGCATACACCACACCACACTAGTAGTGTCTTCACTGCCAGGAACCAGTGAGCTCCTGCCATCCAGATATGACAACCTCTCATTCTTGGAATTAAGAGAGTTGTGCAAGGTTAGGAAGTTGAAGACAGGCAAAAGTGCCAACACCCAACGTCTCCTGGAGATGCTTCTGCTAAATGATCTTAGAAGACCCCTAGGGTCTGCAAGGGTAGGCAGAGAGGGTGGGGCAGAAGATGAGGGAGGGGCCAGGGATGAAAATGCCCAGGACCTGACCTCTGAAACTGGCCAGGGGATGACAATGATCCTGACCTGGACAATGCAGCTACTCCTGAGGATGAGGAGGAGCCCCAGGATGACCTCCCCTTTGTCCCCCCAGGAAGAGTTGTGAGTGTGCCCAGAAGGTCTAGATCTCCTTCTCAGGAGTCTAACCACTCTGACACCTCAGTAGGGACCTCTGTTTCTTCTCATAGGAGGGAATCTTCTCATGCGAGGAGAAAGAGACTGCTTCAGTATGAACAAGCCCAGCTTGAGCTCAGAAAACAGTAGTTGGCTATAGACAGGGAGTCCCTAGATCTCTTTAGACAGAGAAAAAAGATGGGACTAGAGTCCCATGGTGGCAGCAATTTCCCCAGAGATAGGGAAAGGTCGTATGACCATAGAAACCTGAGCAAGGTTGTCCCTTCCTACCAGAGTGGGGATGACATCCACAAATGGATAACTGCACTGGAGAAGGCCTGTAAAGTACAGAGGGTCCCTCAGGAGCAGTGGGCAGCAATCTTGTGGCTCTCCTTTGCAGACAAAGGTAGAGATAAGCTCCTCACTGTTAGAGAAGAGGATGCTGACAATTACAAAGTCTTGAAGAGTGCTCTGATTGATGGGTTTGGCCTAACAACTGAACAATACAGGTTAAAGTTCAGAGATACCCAAAAGCACAGACTCAAGACTGGGTGGACTTTGTTGATTGTTCTGCTAAGGCTCTGGAAGGTTGGTTGATGGGCAGTAAGGAATGTGACTTCACAGGGTTGTACAATCTTATCATGAGGGAGCAGATTCTTAATAACTGTCAAAATCAGCTGTTGCATCAGTACCTGGTGGACTCTGATCTGACCTCTCCCCAAGAATTGGGAAAGAAGGCAGACAAATGGGTTAGAACCAGGGTGAGGCAGAAGGTACAGAACCAAGGTGGTGACCCAAAGAAGCAAGATTCTAAGAACTCTGATAAGGGTGGGGAGAAGGGTAAAGACCAGAAGTCTTCACAAGGCCCCCAAAAATCTTCTTCAGGTGGGGATTCACAGTCTAACAAGGGAAAAGGCCAAAAGAAACCATGGTGCAAAGTCTGTAAGCAAAAGACACACAGGACTAGTGATTGCACCAAGTCCAAAGACTCTATTCCAGCCCCCACCAATGCCCCTAAGGCACCTGTTCCCCCTAGTGCAGTTACACTTGGTGGTGGGAGTACACAAGCCAAGGGTTTAGTAGGGTTGACCCTGGGTCATGAGATGAGCTCTGGCCTAGTCAGAGAACTCACTCAGGCTGTCCTAGTCTGTGATGGAGGCATGGATGTGACCTCCTCTGTGAGTCCCAGTAATCTGGGCAAGTACAGGCAACAAGAAAACGTGCTGGTGAGTATTCACCAGAATACTGGATGCACAGCGTACGTTATAGAATCAACACTCCACAATTTATGAACAAAAAGCAGACAATTCTATCAATTGTTCTATACAAGAAGTGTATTGAAAACAGTGACAATGAAACCAAATGAATGTCAGTATCTAGTCACAAATTTTAAAAAATGCATATAAACATATGTACATAGATTCAAACAATAATATGTTAAGAAATCAAATTATTAGAAACTCAGCAAAAATCTAATGCGTGTTGCAACTAAATTACCCAGCCCAACCCAATGCATTTCGGGATTGTATTCATCCCTTCTTCAGGGGCCACTGTAAAAAAAGTTGAACACATAATCAATATTTAAATACTTAGGGGCCCATTAGGATGGTGGGCGGAAAAAAATCCGCCATCAACTACAGCGCGAAAAATCCGCCTGCCTACACCGTCTGAATACTGACCGAAAAATTACGATGCCGCGAAAAAAAAAACGCCGGATGCGGAAAACAAACCACAAATACCGCCCGCACATGAACGAGTCCAAGTCTATCCTCCCGACACGGACGGAAAGACGCACGTCAACCTAGAACCGCCCGCCCTGATGACCGAGACACCGCCCGTGAAATTACGATCGCACCGACATGAGCGCGGAAAAAACACAAATACACCGCCCGCCAGCGCAAACAACAGTGATGAAAATGGACACGGCGGGAGCTCCGGCGGCCACGTCCATGCACAGAAACCATCCGAGGACAAAAACAAACACACACAACATGGCCAACAAGTCCACACAGCAAATCACGCACAAAAACCCAGACACATAATACATCCTGAAACCACCCCCCCCTGGACAAACAAATAAACTACAAAGCCCAGAACACCAGCCACAACACACCTGAAAACTACAGACCATCATGACACACCCACATAGGTAAGTACAAAAGCAGCCCCTTCACAGACCAGAATCCCTTGCAACATTACAAACTGAGGACGAGAGCACACAACACAGCGAGACAGAAAGGACAGCAGCACACCACAGACACGCACCTATCACACCCATCACCACCACCAAACACCGGCCCCACAAACCCCCTGCACATCACACACCACAACCCGCACCAGCACCACAAACACCAAAACACACACCATGGCATCACACAGAATGCCCAAATTCACTTCCACTGAGCTGACGGTCATGGTCGACGAGATTGTCAAGGTGCACCCACAAATCTATGGGAACCAGGTCCAACAAACACCACTAGCCACCAGAAACCGGATATGGCGCAGGATCGTAGACCAGGTCAATGCAGTCGGGAACGTTCCACGAAACAGAGGAGAAATAAACAAAAGGTGGAATGACCTCAAAAGCGTGGTCAAGAAGAAGGAGACCAAAAATCTTGAGCTAGCTGCCATGACTGGCGGAGGGAATCCCGCGCTATTCAAGACCTTCAAAGCGTGGGAGGAGAAGGTGCGAGTCATCATACATCCGGAGATCCTCACCGGATTACCAGGGGGAGTGGAGGCTGGTAAGTACAAACAAATGTATACCAGCACACCGCTATGTACTCACATGCACTACCACCATGCCATAGCTCCGAGGGACAAACACACCCATGACCAGTACACAATACACAAGACATCACACACACATGCAACAGACACTCACACACACTCAGCCCAAACCTACCAACTAACAAAACCATGGGGGCATGTGTACAGTCGGCCAGCACCGCAACTTCCACCAGGTCCCCTTGTACTCCTGATGCGCCAGAAGGAGCACCCCCCACACCCACATCCATGTGTCCGCCATAGCCGCACTAACCGACAAGTAATAGGTAAGTAGCAGGAACACAAAGTCAGTGGGTCGGAGGGGGGACAGCTGAAGTACAACACCCACCAGGCCCCTGGTCCCACAGCACAG
Organism: Calotriton arnoldi; assembly: GCA_963921515.1. NCBI lineage: Eukaryota > Metazoa > Chordata > Amphibia > Caudata > Salamandridae > Calotriton > Calotriton arnoldi. The sequence continues at coordinate 78,292 of CAWUFW010017364.1, forward strand.
CAAGGTGGAGCACCCCTCCCTCACAGTACCATGTGGCATCCATTGCAATACGCACCCAGAAACAACCTATAGGTGGGAAACTGCACAGGGCGGGACGTCTGTAGGCATGAGGACTGTACTACGACTGACACATGGGACATGTCACGTAGCAGAGGAACACGCAGCACTGCTCCCAGTCACAAACATGAAACCAATGTGCACACGGACGTGTATGACAGAGTCATACCCCACATGACCCATCACAGATACAGCAACACCTAAGGAGCCACGTCTGCATGCACAAGTCCGACTGGAGTACAGACCCACACGGCAGGCACTGTGCCACACACATCAGCAACACCATCTGAGTCATGTCCATGTAGCCCACACTGCCTGTCACCCACACATCGTACAACAACGCACATGTAAGACAGACCGTACTAGAAGTAACAGACCGGAACCACAACATTGCACACAAAGACAACTGGACCCATGAAACACACAGGCACACAATGCACATGCAACATATCACACATCACATCTCTCAGCCCCAGTGTCATGAAAGGTATGGCATCCGAACAGCTGGCCCTCATACAGTAGTCATGCAAAGATACCTGCCCATGACAAATCATGTGCCTGCAGTGACTGAAGCGCACGTCACACTGCGAGCAACAACACACATAATATAGGCAACACCCCAAGAGCACAGCATCGATGCACATGTACCAGGGCAGCACGCACCCAAAGGATTTGGGCCATCTGCAATACGACGTGTGGCACACAACAAGCACGAACTCACAACAATGACACCAATGTAATGTCCATGAATGAGAACAGTCAGCAGACATGCCAGGCATGTTAGACAGACACACACCTTTGTCTATGCACTGTCATGTTGCCAGAACACATGTCACGTCCTGCACCCATAACTCACAGTATGTACGCCAAAAGCACATTTCAACCCAAAAGCGTTCAGGGGCAGTACCCCCTTTTGGCATCATCGTTTCTAAGCGTTCCATTTGAACCCCAAAAGCATATTTCAAACCAACATCGTCGATGGTCCTGGAGCACGCATACACCAGAGCCACAAAATGTAGGAGCATAGCAACACACACCCATCGGCATTGCCAATCCGTCCCATGCCACATGTCCACATCATACAGTTCCATTGCCTAGCCCACGCATACACACATCGTACATCCACACACACGCCCCTGGGAAACCTGTGCACGACAGTGCACGAACTGTGAATGTCAGACAACCAATACGTACTTTGCTAGGTGCAACACAATGACCTATCTCATTCTCCCCACAGGTGACGAACTGCTGGATGCTGGAGAGGGAGACAGCAGCCAGCACAGCCAGTCCGCAAGCCCCCGACTCGGACTCACGGATGTAGAGGAGCTGGACACCTCTTCGGACACGGACCACCCAGCAGGCCCATCTGGACTGGCAGGGCACACCCGCTCCCCAGGGCACCTCCTACCCACCAACCCATCATCCAGGGCTGCTGAACAGTCACAGACCCCTGCTGCCACGCTCGTTGCGGCCACCACCACCCCCGCAATCACCACCACAGCCGCAAGCACCACCACCGCCGCAAGCACCACCACCACGCCATCCCTGGACACAGCCCCTGCGCAAGGGGTGGCACGGCCGTCGGGCTCCACCCTGGGAGCCAGAGCGAGGACCGTGGTGGGCAATGTGGCTAGTGGGCAGGTCGGTGGCAGCAGTACTGGTAGGAGGAGCAGGGCCAGGCCAACTCCATCTGAGCCTGGGAGCCAAGACCTGCCGCAAATCGCCAGAGTCCTTGGGGCCTATGAAGAGGCCCAAGGACAATGGGCCAGGTCGGCTACCGACACGCGGGAGGTCCTTGGGGTGTTGAGGTCCATGGACGCCCATATGGGCCAAATCGGGGCCCTCATGGGCCAGCTGGTGTTGGGGGGGAGGGCACAAGCAAGGCCAGCAACACCACGTCCGCCACCACCTGCTGTGGCGCAGGGTCGTGCAGCATCGCGTTCCCCTGCATCCACAGCGAGTGAGCACTCCTCAGCCACCAACAGTGGCACATCAACACACCCCCCCCTACCAAACGTGGAAGGGGCCGTCCGAAGAGGAAACAGGTGTCCAGAGAGGACTTCGCACGCACCAAACGCCAGTGAGTCAGCCAGCCACCTTGACCACCTACTGCATTGACTTGTAATACGATCCTACCCCACACTGCCATGTGAATGGCATGTGTCTGTTGGACTGTGGACATAGAACTTCATGGGTACACCCTGACCATCACGCAGCCATGACCGTCAACTCGTTGTCACAGCATGTACCACCATTTTCATAACCTTGCACACAATCACATGTCACCGCTGTAAATAAATACACCTTGATCACAATCTGCTACATGTGTCCTGGGTTTATTGAATGATGTGCAATCGCCACCATGAGCAGGAATGCATCTGCTGTGTGGTAAGTCCATGGGACAGGAGAGGCTGTAGGGTCCTAGGGGTGAAAAACAGAACAAGGGTACATTCAATGAGTGTGTCACACACTCATCACACAGTACCTGTCACCAACTACAAGCAATGTACACACATCTCACAGAGCAACAGGGCACAATACTACAGCCACTGTCAGTGGCATACCAACCTGGACATGGACCATTGACACACAGCACTCAGTGGACAGAAGGCACCCGTGACAGAGCACACATACACCTGCACAACTACAGCTACATCAGCCGTCGTACATGGTCACTCACCGTCAAGTGAAGTAGCGGGCGATGAGCTGCTGGCGCACATTCACAGCTTCATCCTCTCCACTGTCCTCCTCACTCGAGCTGTCCTGGTCTGCAGGCTGTGGCCCTGGTTGATCTCCGTCATCCACAATTAGGGGGATCCGCCTGCGAATGGCCAGATTGTGCAGCATGCAGCAAGCCACTATTATCTGGCACACCTTCTGTGGGGAGAACGCCAGAGCACCCCCGGTGCGGTCCAGGCATCTGAACCTGGACTTGAGGAGGCCAAAGGTACGCTCAACCACACGTCTGGTCCTCCCATGTGCCTCATTGTAGCGGTCATCAGCTGGTGTCCTGGGATTTCGCAATGGGCTGATCAGCCAGGGACCATTCGGGTAAGCAGAGTCACCTGGGAGTGAGTGACACAGAGAACCGTTGCAATACCAACTGGACACAAGACAGCATCAAACATCCAGCACGCTACACTACTCCACATACTCACCGACAATCCAGCCACGGTCCGGTTGCAGATTGGTCATCAGTCGTGGTAGGATGCTGTGGCGCATGATGTGCACGTCATGGGCCGATCCTGGGAACTTCGCACACACGTGGGAAATCACCATGTCCGCAAGGCACACCACTTGCACATTCAGGGAATGCGTGTGCTTCCTGTTGCGGTAGAGCTGCTCAGTGGCCTGTGGTGGAACAAGGCCAACATGGGTGCAATCTATAGCACCAACGACGTGGGGGATCCGTCCAAGGGCATAGAAAGCACCCTTCACTGCCGCCAATTCACGAGCCCTGGGGAATTTGATGTACCTGTTCCTGTACAGCATCATAGCTGCCAGTACATCCCTCAGCACCATGCTGAACATGGGCTGGGACATCCCACCTCCACTGCCCACTGTGTGTTGGAATGACCCAGTGGCGAAGAAATGCAGTGCAGCCATCACCTTAGCCGTGGGGGTGAATGCTGATGGATACACCCTGCGAGGACGGAGGTGGGGTTCCAACATGGCACATAGACGATGCAGGGTGGGTCGGTCCAGTCGATATTTACGTATTACCTCTACATCCTCCATGTCTGACAGCAATTGGTAGGGGCGATAAATGTTTGGTCTCCGCCTAGGAAAGATGGAAGTGGACACATGTCAAAGCAACACGCCACATGGCATATTCACATACACTAAACATGAATTGACTGAGCAAGCACTTGAATCACAGAACAGCTGACAAGTAGGGACATTACCACAATACACTTACACAGGTCCCCTGCCAATAGCAATGGACAGTGACACACACCATTGCCATAAGCATGCATATGGGGATCTAGGCCTCAATGACTTGTAAGGCATGCTGATGGTAACAGACTGCATAGTCGGCAAGCGGCAATACCACGGCAACATGACTAGCTGCTGTGCATCACTCTGCTTCCGAGGCTGGGTGAGTATGGCACACACCAACAACGCAATGGGCACAGGCTGAGCGGCCAAAACAAGTGGGACCTGTGGCACGAGGGGATATGAGTCAGTCATTGGTGTCACCACTGCACCCTATGTACAGTACTGGACGGATCACACCCCCAGAAACATTGAGAGGTGTACACATTGACAGCCCCATGCCAACACGGCTGTGTGCTTGCAACTGCACATCACAAGTGACACGTAACATTGCACGTGCCAAGTGGCAGATGTACAAAGTGAAATGTGGCATGTGTGTGCATATGCATATCCCATGCCAATGTGTACATGTTGACATGCCAACAGACATGTGTTGGACGGCCACTGGCCGTCCCTACCTCTGCACGCATCATGTTGTAGCCCCGTCCATTGTGCACCAGCACCCACACGCTAATCATGGCCACACCTGCAGATGCAGTGCGCACATCATACTGTGTGGTGCACATGGCATCAGCGAACTGTACCCGCCATGGGCCAGGCCCTTACGGACAACTCCAATGACCCTCGCGGTTGCACCCTGCGTGTTCCACTATGGGGGTAAGCGTCCCGGGCCAGCTGGGAGCAGGACAACGTCTGCAATTGGAGCTGCCAAACATGGTACACGATTTGCAGCAGCTTGGACACACTGGGACTGACCCAGGGGGTTATATGTGTGTGTGAGTGGGACAGGCATAACCACAGCTGCCTGGGACTGCAGCCTGGCACCCCTCGAGAACACCTGCTGCTGCCACCTCTCCACCTAAAAGTCGGTGACGCGGAGGACATGTCCAGGTCCACTCACCAGCGAGGAGCTGGAGATCCTGGATCCCGAGCTCCACGCACACTGCACATGGCTATTCCTTGCGCAATTCGTGTGTGATAGACAACTGCTGTGTGTGGGAGTGCATGTGGGGGACACACATGTCGTTGATCCGCAGCACTATGAGTCAGAGCCTGTGGGGTCCAGACATCCACTGCTCACCATGCTGACTGCAGGTGGCATGGGTATGTGAGCTCTCCGGCGTTATGACCTGTCTGTCCCTCCCGAGTGGTTGTACATGGCAACTTCATGTCAGACATCCAGTGACACAGACAATTGGCAATGCAGGTCTCAGTGCACTTGTTGTTCGTGTGAATGTCAGGCTGGGGCCATGCTGCCCCTCCCTGTCCCAGCGGGCCTGTCCTGCACATTGACTGCACAATGCAGTAGGTGACGACACAGACTGCCTAGTGGTTTGCATGTGTCCCCTGTTCAGGACCCTCCGGATGGGCGCTAACTCAGTCCTGTCCATTGGACACCCCATGCCTCGTGATAGGGATGTGTGTGTGAGATAGTGGCACTGACTGTGACCTCCGTTGCGGGGTGGGCCATGCACAGTGCGAGTACGTCGATGGTTGCGCAGTGTTGCTCACAGTGGGTACACCCACACAGATGTGTTGCCTCGTGTTCATTTTCCATGTCCGCCTGACAATGGACTGTAGATGTGGGCAGACTACACATTGGTCGATGTGCTGTCTATATGCATGTGCCCTCACACCAGGCACGGCTGCCCCTGCACATGTGACCCCTGCTGCACTCGGTGCTGGGTCTGTTGAGCTGATGCACCATCTGTGCGTGGGGCAGACAGCTCTGCTCACTACCGTCATTGACCCTGATATCACTTAGACGCAGATTACATTGATCATGGAGGGCCCCCATGTACGCGTGGGTGGAATGCACATGACTGTCCAATGGTTGTCACCCCCAGTCAGTGCTTCAAATGGATAGTATGATGTGCTGGTACTAATATTGATGTGTCGAGTGGGCGGGGCTAGGTGCGGGACTACATGCGAGACATGGGACGGTCATCGGCTTATCTACTAGTTGCAATACACACGAGACACGTCTTTTGGTGACCACATCAGGGGCATTCCTTGAACTAACCGAAAGTCAAACAGTCATCTCTCACACTGTCCTCATGGCCTCCCCTCCCTCACCCCAATATGCATTTGCACCTGAGGAGCTAGCGCATGCACAAGCAGCTCCAAGCTCGCCCCAGAGAGGCCAAGGTGTGTATGTGTGGGTCCAGTTGAACAAGTGGTCTGTCTCACGGTATGATATGTTGCGGGACGCCGTCCACCTGGGTGGTGCCCCGACTCGAGACCGGGGCAACATTGACAATGCATGACAGGCTCCGCAGTCCGGATGCATCACCTGCAACACACAGAGGCTGTAGCAGCCCTAGCGGCCCAGTCCGCGTCCAACTGGAGCTAATGGACCCACACATTCACTCTTTGGCCTCTCTGTGGCGAGCTCGGAGCTGCCTGTGCACGCGCTGGCTTCTCTGTTGCAATGGCATGTGACGTGTGTGGAAATCCAGGCAATGGGTGGGATGGTGCGAGCCACCTTCCGTGACGTCACTCCTGCTCGTGATGTGTGCGTCCCCCCACTACTTCCATATGACTTGTGCCATACTACACATTGAGGGTGTGTTGCCTGCGTGATGTGACCAGGAGGTGCGCGCCATGACCTCTCACCCACCATGCTCCACTGCCATCCCGTGTCCTGAATTGCCTGCGCAGGTGGACAATGTTGGGTATACACCTAGTCGACAGGGGATGTGAGTGCCTTGGCAAGGGCCTGGCAGACGCACAGCAGTATCCAGCATGTCCACGGAGGGTGGGCTGACGCCTACACTTGATGCAGCATTGCTCGTGTACCAGCCTGTTGTGCACACACGGGTTCACATTCATCCCCAGACAGGTGGTCATTTCATATTCCAAGGAGTGCGGCAATGTACTGTTCCTGAATCCTCACAATACAGCGTGTTTCAACATTGCATGTGCGCACCTTCCCGTCACCCCCCCCCACATGAGCCATGCGTGACTCCCGCTTCACATGACACATGTGTGTCTTCCACAGTTGTGCAGCTCATTTGCGTTGACATCCAATTACAGTGGACTACATGGTCATGTCACGACTGCCGTGTACTTCACACACTCTCATCCTCTCTCATTCGTACTTGTGAAATGAATCAGCAGAGACACAATTTTGCTTCAAGCCATGTATTGGGACATATGTCCTCTGTGATGCAGTATAGTGGACACTACTGGCAGCGAAATGCATGTGGGGGATGTACTTAGCATGATTACACATAGCATCGGGTGTAGGGGTACATGTGATTAGTTGTTGTCTGTGGGATGTGGGCTTCAGAGTTACAACTGCTTAGCCGTTGCTGTGCTAATGTTTATCTGCTGTTTACTGAGGTGCTGCTGACTTTGACACAGACAGTATACACTTAGCCTACCAGTCCGCTTGTCATCATGGGCACGGTGCATCTCAGTTCCATGTCCCAGGTATGCTGCTATAGTTACTCATACACACGTGCGTGGAGGTGACATCAGGGCATGGGCATACATGCATGCCACGGCGTCCCACTTGTTGTTGCGATGTGGTGGCTCCTGGACATGTCACAGTCACTGGGGTCATGTTGTTGGTGGATGCACTTGTTGTCCATGCAATGGTCCTGGCACGGAAGTTCAGGGGGAGGTGAGGTGACAGCTCTCACATACTACAGTTGGACGATTACTGTCCACTGACCGGTGCGTCTGGTCATGGGCGCAGGATGCATATGATGGCATGGTTGTACGTGCAGTTCTGTCCATGTGGTTGCCATACACAAATCCCATGCCTCTGCCTCCCCCTGTTCATGCAGAGTTACTGGATGTGATGAGGAGCAGGGTGCATGTCCCGAAAATATCCGATGTCATTGCAGTGTGGTTGATGGTGTGGTGTCAGTTGCAGGTTGATTGGTATGGTTGTTGTACTGGTGACTGCCCAGTCCGTGCGGAAACCAAGCATGGGTGCGGTGTGGGACATCATTGTTCAATTGTGGGTGTAGCGGCGGGGTCCAACGAATTGACAGGTTGTCAGGTATGCGATACCTTCCAGCAGGGCTTCCATGGCATTGGTGGTAAACATGGATGCCATCCAATGTAGCGGATGTTCACTGTCAAGGTGTAGGTCGTAGGTTGTCCCTTGTAGGAGCATGATGGGACATGTTGGATGACATTCGATGTAACTGTGATCCATGATCCGTCGTGTGGAGGCACAGTGGTCCCATTGCAGTGTGGGTCCGATAGTAGCCACATACGCCATGCCCCCATAGGCTGAACAGACCCTGTCGTGGACGTCCAGGGGGTTGAATAGTTGTAGCAGGTCCGCCCTTGGACATGCCGGGTTGGAGAGACATAAATCCACAGGATGGTGGAAGGGACACCTCCGACAGTAGAAGACGGGGATGACGCAGCTGAACAATGCGATGCGGTAAGTTAGTCGGTAACTTACGTTCAGCAAGGCCAGATTGTCACATCCCAATATCTGTATCAGGTTGTGTTTGTACAGCTTGATCTGTCCGGCGTAGTTGGGTAGGTGTGGTGCAAGTGCCATTTTGCTGCAGGCCGATGTGATGGCGTGGTCCGGCTGTCTGTGCAGTCTGCAGGGTGCAACCTCCGACGTTGCTGGGAATTCTGTAATGGTCGTAGGGAGGCAGGGCTTGTGTTATGTTAGCTTGTGCGGAGGACACGGGCCCTCATCCCACATGCTTCTCAGAATGGTCAAGGTCAGTGGTGTCTGACTCCTTCCAGATAACTTGCATGCGAACCACATGGGGGAGTGTTATCATTTCTTTTTTCCGTTCTGAATGTTCTTTGGTGTTGTGCGCTATCTGCCCTGTGGCCGCTTCCCTCTGCATGCCTGTGTTGGGCTTTTTTGGGACAATGGCTGTTTTCTCCGGCTTGTTTAGTCGGGATGTGGTTTCGGTATTGGAATGGAAGGTCATTCAGTGCTGTCTCCTCTCCCGTGTGTGGGCGGCAGGCTGCGTTTCCGCTATACGTTGGGCCTTGTGTTATAATTGGAGCCACCTGTTGTCTGTCCCCGGTATCTTTGATGTTACGTATTGCATGTCTTGTTATTGGGTGCAGGGTGGCATCGGTGTTTCTGTGTGGTACTGGCGTACCTTTTGCCGACGGGGTCCATATTCTGCTGTGTGATGTTGCCGCCGCTGTGTGCTTCGCCGTGTTTTTTACACAGGGGTGTGTCGTAATTTGGCGTGACATCACTGACATGTTCGGGTCACTTGTGTGACGTCAGCTTGGCGAGAGTGAATTACCGGTTGGGGACATGACTGTGGCAGTGCTGTCACGTGACATGTGCGTTATGAGTGGTGCTGGTGTGTCTGGTGTTTGGTTGTGACCCTGTGTTGTTTGTGTGCGGCACATACGTTGCGCTGCCGTTGGCCTCTGAGTTGTGCGCATGTGTGGGTGCAGTGGTGGATGTGTCGTGTCCACGCAGGGGTGTCGGGGGGGGGCATATGCAGTTTTCCCGCCCTTGCACTGTGTGCGCTGTTGGCGTGCCCTTGTTGTGTGTCTGCCTACCTGCGTCTCCGCGGTGGGTTGACTCCTAGGTGCTGCATCAGGTAGAGCATGGGGAGGGCCTGCAGTGCTGGATTCATGCTCGGGGGTCCGCCTCTTTGCTATCCGTACTGTGCGTTCGGTTTTCCGCCTTGCTTTCACGTGCGGTGTCTCTTAGCCGGGAAAACTGTTTGTTTGCGGCATCGTAATTTGTACGCCGGGCGGTACGTGATTTCGTCGGGCGGTGTGTCTCCATTGGGTTGCGCCGCTACGTGGGCGGGCGCACTTTGATGGCGGACGGCATCGCTGGCTTGCGGGCGGTGTTTGGCTGTTTTCCACATCCTAATTGTGCGGGCGTGTGGGCTGTGGCGGGCGGACGGTAACTGGTGGTTTTTGCATCCGCCAGCACGGCGGTAGTGCTTCCGCCCGCCATCCTAATGCGCCCCTTAGTTCTACATATCAATTTTATGCAAGAAAAATAATTATAACACCCAGTCAAGGGGGAATAAACCAGCAACACCTGAATATGTTTGCACATGGCAATCAAAAGAAAAAAGTAAAAAAATAAAAGATTAAATTGTAATCTGGAAGAATTAAGCAATATTGTAATGAATGAACTAGAAAACCAAAGACACCAAATCATCACCAAGAATCTAAAGAAAACAGTAGTACTCAAGAGCCCATCCTGTGAATTCCAACCCGTGAATAAAAAATCATAAAAGAATGAAACACCAAACGTGTGAATCCATGCTGAACTCTGAAGCCTCAAGTGTACTCAGAAAAAAAAACTTACTCGGGACTGTAGCAACTAGCAACCACTCTCTACTGCAATCTGCAACGACAGAGATATTATCCAAACTGGAAGAAATACGAAGTAGCCAATGTCATGACCATGAATTTTCCCATAATTACATGTGCCATACGTGAAAAATATGAGAGTTACCTCGATGATGAACACTATTGCTAGAATACCATCCTCTGTCCCAAACAATGTTGTAACCTCGTTTTTCTGATTATTGTGAGCCTTATCCACTCTGGCTGTAAACCTGTCAAAAACATCATGGCACAGTACTAAATTAATGCTCATGTACTCCCATAATCAATAAAACTGTATAGCCTGAATAATACAGGGTTACTCCTTACCACAGCAACTAGAGCTGCTGAACTTCGGATAAATTTTGCTCGAAGATACTACGTCACACTCTTGACTTCCACAACCTCGTTTCTGAAAAAATGATAAACGTAGAACTTCTTACTCTCGGTCTCTGTATAGTTAACATAATGTGCACACGCGTTGTACTGACATGCACGTATCTACTAAACTTCCGATCTTAAAGCCACACTATCACCTAATGACACAATGTGAATCCCCTAACCACAACTTACCAAAAAGTGCTCATCGAGAAACCACCGCTAATCTCACTGAAACGCCAAGTACCTGGGTACATGCTCCATGAACAAGACGCTCTCTACCTTGCGTGTTTAAAACTCACGGTAAAACGTCATGGCAATGACTGACGCACGCGCGTCAAATGACAACAGAAAGCGGACTAGACTCAAAAATGGGAGCACCATCTTTGACTGGTGAGAAACTAATCGTAACTTGGTTCTATCCAATAGCTTAACGAGTGGTAACCAAAAAAAGGGAAACGTGAATAAATCAATATGAAAAAAATGATTATGACCGGACTACTGCTAGTTCGCTTTGTGAAATAACAAGATCTGGAAAAAACTAAGAATAAAGTGGGCGTGCCAAATAGCAAGGACTGCTAAAAAATGAAAAAAACAAAATGAAGACAAGATAATAAGAAAGTTGAAGATACAGGAATAAAATGCCCAGATTGCCGTGCGTAAGCCATATGAACAATCTAGAACTAGAATAATGACAGCCAACGTAGAAACATGATATCAACGCAAACCCCATCAAAGAAAGCACAACATTTCCAATTTATCATTAAGACCACCTGGCATCATTGTCTGCAAAAATTTTATCCACCACACTTCCCGTTGTGAAAGTAACCTAGCATTATCACAACCCACTTTGCAAGATATTATTTCAAGTATAGTGAATCTTAATTGCGCAATGGTGTGCTTATGTTCTAACCAGTGTGATACAAAAAAAGATTTGATACTGTGTGTGCGTATTGTGCTCTTGTGTTCTGATATGCGCACCTTTGTTTTTCGTGTGGTTTTACCAACATATAAAAGACCGTACGGACATTTAATGCTGTATACTACATATCCAGAATTGCAATCTCCATTGTATCTCAACATGATAGGTTTCCCAGTGTGTGGGTGATTAATTGTATTACCAATGATCACGTTATTGCAATTCACGCAGTTCTGACACTTGCGCATACCTGTATATTTGGATTGTGTGGATTCAGATGTATAGGACAACAATTCTTTGATGTTTCTGCTGCGTGTGTAGGCGAACAATGGTTCTTGAGCAAATAGTCCATTGAAATCTGGTTCGTTTTTGAGTAATTCCCATCTTGATTTAATAATCTTCTTGATGGTTGGTGTTTTAGTTGAAAACTTGGAAACAAAGACAAGACGTTTGTTCTCAATCTTGGGTCTAGATACAAGTAAATCCTCACGTTTCAATCGCTGTGTTTTAGTGAGAGCTTGAGCAAGCGTAGATTGAAGATAACCTCGCTGTTTGAAATTGTTACATTGTTTTTCTAAAGCCGATACCAACTCTTCCTCATTAGATGTAATCCTCTTGATTCTCAGCATTTGTGAGTATGGCAAATTTTGTAACAATGATGGAGAGTGAAAACTGGAGAACAATAACAGATTATTTTTATCTGTCGGTTTTTGATACACAGTTGTTTGCAATTTGTTGTTAACCTTCGTGATTAACACATCCAAGAATGACAAACTCTGAGCGTTGATGTTATGAGTGAATTTGATACATGCACTTTTAGAATTTAATTCTTTGATTCTAAGTTCCAGTTGCAATGCCGAATTATTCCAAATTAAGAAAATGTCATCAATGAATCGGACATAAAAAACCAGACTAGAACTCCACAAGTCATCTGAAAAAATATGGTCAAATTCAAACTTCGCCATAAAGGTATTGGCGTACGCCGGAGCACCAGAAAAACCCATAGAGGTTCCATTTATCTGAAGATAGAACTCATCCTTCCATTGTAGATAACTGTGTTGTAGACAGAACATCAGTAATTCCAAGATGAAGATTTTGTTAGCACCTAATTCAGGCAATTGCAATAAGGCCCATTCGCATGCTTCTATACCCTCCAACAAGGGTATTGAGGTGTACAATGCAGTAACGTCAATGGAACATAAAATCCAGGAGGAAGAACACTGATCACCTACTGCGTGTAATAGTTGCAAAAAATGTGTAGTGTCTTTAATGTAGCTTCTCCAGGACTGTACAAACTTTTGCAAAAAATGATCCACATATTGTCCTGCGGGTGAAAAAATAGAATCACACCCCGAAACTATTGGTCGAAAGGGAGGGTTCTGCAAATTTTTATGCACCTTTGGGAGCATATAAAGCTTCGGTCTCCTCGGATGAAGCACACTCAAGAACTGCCGTGTATTGGTAGTAATCCATTGCATTTTCTCAGCATTGTCAAGAATTTTATTCAAAATGTCCATAAGTACAGGCAACAGCCATTAATAAATGGAAAAGAGGCTTTGGCATTTAGGGACACAGGAGCAAGTGTCACCATGGTGACACAAGATCTTGTGGATTCTGGGCAGATTATACTTGGTGAAATGTACCAAGTGACCAATGCTAGCAATGTCAGAACAGACCATACTCTGGCAGTTGTTAACTTCTCCTGGGGAGGGGTAACTGGCCTTAAGAAGGTTGTGGTAAGTGCAGACCTACCAGTTGAATGCTTGCTTGGCAATGATCTTGAAACTTCAGCTTGGGCAGAGGTGGAGCTCAGGACCCATGCAGAAATGCTGGGGATCCCTGCAGATGTGTTTGCTGTGACCAGGTCACAGAGCAAAATGTCTAACACTGAACAGGCCTTGGATCCTGGAACAATGGACCAAGTGCCATCCAAGAGGTGGAGTAGTAGGGTTAAGGCAGTGCCTTCCCCCTTGGCTCAGAAGGAAGATCAGTCTCTTGAGGGGGATGATCTCAGTTCTGAGGAAGGAACTGTCCCAGAGGAGCTTGAGCCTGACCAGGTTGAGTTCTTGGGGACAGGGGCCCTTCCAGGTCAGATCTGAGCCAGGAGCAGCAGAGCTGCCCCTCTCTTGAACCCCTCAGACAGCAAGCTGCTGCTGAGGCTGCTGGGAATGCTAGTGGTCCCCATAAAGTGTATTGGGATGATGGACTCTTGTACTCAGAGTGTAGAGACCCCAAGCCTGGTGCCACCAGGAGGTTGGTTATACCTCTGAAGTTCAGGGGCTTTCTTTTGACCCTAGCCCATGACATTCCTCTAGCAGGTCACCTGGGCCAGAACAAGACTTGGGACAGACTTGTCACTCACTTTCACTGGCCCCACATGTCTGAAGACACCAAGGAGTTTTGTCACTCCTGTGTAACCTGCCAAGCCAGTGGGAAGGCAGGTGGCACCACAAAGGCCCCCCTGATACCACTACCTGTGGTGGGGGTTCCCTTTGAAAGAGTGGGGATTGATATTGTTGGTCCCATGGATCCCCAAACAGCATCTGGGCACAGGTTTATCCTGGTGGTGGTGGACCATGCCACTAGGTACCCAGAGGCTATACCCCTTATGACCACTACAGCACCTGTGGTGGCAAGAGCCCTCCTGGGAATTTTCTCAAGAGTGGGCTTCCCTAAGGAGGTTGTATCAGACAGGGGTGCAAACTTTATGTCTGGATACTTGAAGGCAATGTAGAAGGAGTGTGGAGTGACTTACAAGTTCACCACACCCTATCACCCACAATGCAATGGTTTAGTTGAGAGATTCAACAAAACCTTAAAGGGCATGATTAAAGGGCTCCCAGAAAAGCTTAGGCGAAGATGGGACATACTCTTGCCCTGCCTTTTGTTTGCATACAGGGAGGTGCCTCAAAAGGGGGTTGGCTACAGCCCTTTTGAACTTTTGTTTGGTCACCCTGTCAGGGGTCCATTGTGCTTGGTGAAGGAAGGATGGGAGTTACCTCTCAAGCCCCCAAAGCAAGACATAGTGGACTATGTACTTGGTCTCCGCTCCCGGATGGCTGAGTACATGAAAAAGGCAACTAAAAACCTTGAGGCTAGCCAGGAACTGCAAAAAGCCTGGCATGATCAAAAGGCTGTACTGACTGTTTACCAGCCAGGATAGAAGGTGTGGGTGCTGGAGCCAGTGGCCCCAGCATCTTTCCAAGACAAGTGGAGTGGACCCCATACCATTGTTGAACAGAAGGGTGAGGTTACCTATTTAGTAGACCTAGGAACACCCAGGAGTCCCCAGAGGGTTCTCCATGTCAACAGATTGAAACCATATGTGGACAGGGCAGACATGGGCTTGCTCATGGCTACTGATGAGGGACAGGAGGAAGAGAGTGACCCACTCCCTGACCTGCTCTCACAGAACCCTGATGATGGGTCAGTGGATGGTGTAGCCTTGGCAGGCAGCCTCACTGCTCAGCAGCAAACTGATTGCAGACAAGTGCTCAATCAGTACAGACATATGTTCTCTCTGACTCCAAGTCAGACCGCCTGGTGCAATCATGAAGTGGACACTGGGGACAGTCTGCCTATTAAAAATAAGATTTATATGCAACCTGACCATGTCAGGGACTGTATCAGGACAGAAGTCCAGAAAATGTTGGATTTGGGAGTTATTGAAACCTCAGATAGCCCTTGGGCTAGTCCAGTGGTCATTGTACCAAAACCTCACACCAGTGGTGGGAAAAGAGAGATGAGGTTTTGTGTGGACTACAGGGGTCTCAATGCAGTCACTAGGACTGATGCCCATCCAATACCCAGGGCAGATGAGCTGATAGACACTTTGGCCTCAGCCAAGTATTTAAGCACATTTGACCTAACAGCTGGCTACTGGCAGATCAGGCTAGCTGATGATGCAAAGCCAAAAACAGCATTCTCAACCCCTAGTGGGCATTATCAATTTGTGGTAATGCCCTTTGGTTTGAAGAATGCACCTGCCACTTTCCAAAGGTTGGTGAATACAGTTCTCACAGGCCTGGAAGCCTACAGTGCAGCTTATCTTGATGATATTGCTGTCTTTAGCTCCACCTGGGAGGATCACCTGGTCCACCTAAGGAATGTTTTAGAGGCCCTGCAAAAGGCAGGCCTCACTATCAAGGCCACCAAGTGCCAGATAGGGCAGAGTCAGGTTGTGTACCTGGGCCACCTTGTGGGTGGAGGCCAGGTTCAACCATTGCAGAGCAAAATCCAGACCATCATGGACTGGGTTGCTCCAACTACCCAGACTCAGGTGAGAGCCTTCTTAGGCCTGACTGGGTACTATAGGAGATTTGTCAAGGGGTATGGATCAATAGTGACACCCCTGAATGACTTAACTTCCAAGAAAATGCCCAAAAAGGTTCAGTGGACAGCTAGCTGTCAAAAGGCATTTGATGACCTGAAGCAGGCCATGTGCACTGCTCCCATTCTCCAGAGTCCTGATTACTCCAAGAAGTTCATTGTCCAAACAGATGCATCTGAATTGGGGGTAGGGGCTGTACTGTCACAATTGAATGATGAAGGTCAGGATCAGCCAGTAGCTTTTATTAGCAGAAGGCTGACCACTAGAGAGAAACGTTGGTCAGCCATTGAGAGGAGGCCTTTGCTGTGGTCTGGGCTCTGAAGAAGCTGAGGCCATACTTGTTTGGTACTCACTTCCTTGTTCAAACAGACCATAAACCCCTCTTATGGCTAAAACAAATGAAGGGTGAAAACCCCAAACTGCTTAGGTGGTCCATTTCCCTACAGGGGATGGACTTTGCAGTGGAACATAGACATGGGAGTAACCATGCCAATGCAGAAGGACTCTCTAGGTACTTCCACTTAGAACATGAAGACTCAACTGGTCAAGGTTAGTTTAATGTCCCTGCGTTTGGGGGGGGGGGTTGTGTAGGAGAGTAGGATCTGCTTCACTTTTTGCTGATGCTTCACTGTTTTTTGACTTTAGCCTGGCTAGGGCCCTGCTAATCAGAACCCCAGCCTAGCTGCTTCCTCTCTAAAATGGTTCCCATATACCTTAAGTACATCTCTGATTGGAATCTGGAGTACCCTTATAAGTCCCTAGTATATGGTATACTATGTACCCAGGGCATAGGTACCTCAGAGGCCTGCCAGGGGCTGAAGCATGTATTATGCCACCCCTGGAAGGCCAGCCAAAATGACACCACAGGTCTGCTACTGCAGCCTGGGTAAGGTGGTGCATGCATCCCTTACTGTGATATAGGCTACCTATATCACTACCATTGCACACACATATAAACCTATAAGTCACTCCTATGGCAGGCCTTAACAATCCTGAAGGCAGAGTGCTTGGTTTTTATGTGAGAGGGTGCCCCTGCATGAGCAGAGCCCCTCTGCAGCGTTCGGAGTCCCTCCTCTGATGCTGTTTGTGGTACAGCCTGACCATATACTCTTAAGTGCATTATATCCTCGCGGTACAATGCTAACTTTGGACTGGCTGCACCAAAACATGTTGTGTTTGGTGTCAAACATCTTGGAATACTAACCCCCCGCCAATGCTGGTGCCGGGGGAAGCATTCCACCCTCCTACAGGGAGAGACATGTACACACCGGGCTACCCGGTAACTTCTTTCCAGAGCCCTGGCATCACAAAATGGATGCCGCTGCCACAGACACGGGTCTGGCCTCCTGCTGCTGACTGAAACTCCGGCAGGGGAGGCCTGGACAATAGGTTTCCTGTCACAGCGAGGTGTAACCACCTCCCCAGACAGGATAGTGTGTATTGGGGCTGGGTGGGAGCACTTTCTGGTGCTTTGAAGTCCTGCACTGGGGGCACATTTGGTGTCCCTGTGCAATGCCAGTTCAAAACGGTTGCAGGGGCCACCTGCCCCTGCTCTGGTGCGAAACTGGACAAAGGGAATGGGTGTAACCACCCCTCTTCCCTGACCCTCCCATAGGTGGGTCCCCAGAGTATGTCCAACCCCCTAACTTTGTATAAGTATGGGACGCCACTCCTTAGGACTTTAGATTACCCTGGACGAAACTCTGAAGCCAAATCCTGGACCTTCGACGCTCTACTTTAAGATTAGAGGACTGAAGAATCTCCCTTGGGGTCAAGGAGTGACTCCCCTGCTTGGCAGGCACCTAAGAAGCAATTGTCCGGTCTGCATCGCTGAAGCTCCCGCCGGACGCCGAAGTCTTTGCATCACCAGAGGTAGATTTCCAGACTTTCCCGAGGCTGCCCTGAGTCCCCAGCAAAGCTGAGGCCCGTAGCTGTCGTGGGTAATGTGAGACCATGACCCCTGGACACCAAGAACTTTTGCAAGTGCACCCTCTTCCTGGTCTTCCAAGAACTTGTGCTTTGGGCTACAAGTAGCCCCCGCCTCCAGCACCAACTGCACCGAAGATCACTGGCCTCCACTCCACAAGTGTCCTGTAAGCCAGCTCCAAGTGCATCCACTCGAGGCTCCTTTGCGGTCGCTAGTCCGTTGGCTAGTGGGCCCACCCGAAGGCAACTCTTCTTCTGCTTGGGCTTTCCTGGTTGCTCCAGAGGTGCCCTGACTTGCCCTCGCTGGGTGAGTCCCCCAGACCTTGCTGGTCTGCATCAACGTCCTTTCTTTGTTTCCACGTGACTTGCCGTTGCCAAGGTTTGTTGGGTCCAATCCGGTCATCGACACTGCAGCAATCGACAGACATTGTGAGACAGCTCGAATCCAGCTCCTGGTTGTCATCGATGCCTCCTGGACCTCGTGGCTGAAGAGTCAAGACGACCGTCAACCTACCTGAAGCACCCGACATCGGTGGGCATCTGCTCATCGCCTTCCTGGTCACTGGCTAGTGACCCAGACTCTGTCCCCTCTGCTTTAAGGTTCTTCAGATCTTTGATCCACCCTTGGATCCACCCGGACACTTTCGACTTGGTCGCCAGCAGCCCGCTGCAGCAGATCGCCATTGAAAACGACGACGAAACCCGACACCAAAAGACACCTATGCACCCGGCTTCCCTGGGTGAGGTAACTCGAGTACTACGGTGTTCCCGTGGGTATTGACTCTAGAACGACCTAGTTCTAAAGGGGTTTGCTCCAAGTCCTCCTCTAAGTGTCCTTTTTCTTTAAAACTCCAACCGCAACATTCCCCATAGAAGTCAACGGCGGCTCGCGGCTGTGTTCTCACACTGCACGCGTCCCCCGTGGGTCCCCTGTGTCACTACCTTGGGTGGTTCCTTGAGGGCCAAGCACTTCTACAGGCTCTAGGCCTTGTGTCTAGCTCAGTCGTGGTTTTTATACCACTTTATTGGTATATGGTTTGGTACGCCCCTAGGCCTCAAACGTGTATTTGTGCTATTACTGTTGATATTCGACTTGTAACTTATGTACTTCGAAATCTAGCCTCATAAAGAGACTAGAGGGGTGTGTTTAAGACTAAATACATATATTTTAAATATATACCTGGTGTGGTCCTCTTTCATTTGGTCACTCAAGAGATTGTAGACTGGTAAAACAAGCTGCTTTACATTCCTTGAAGACTTAGCCTGAAGGCTGCTCTCCATAGCTACCACTAGGATAGCTTTCAATAAAGGTTGTCTTTAACCTATCTCCAATAAGGGGTTGTTTGGACTGGTGCAAGGTGCCCACTATAATTAGTGGACAGCATATACCAGGCCAACTTCTCACAGGCACGTCAAAAACTATTCTTATATGCTGTCTATAATGAAATTTGGAAAATCTCCCATCAAGAAGCAGCGGAGAGACTACGAGAAATAAATAGGACTAACTTAGAAAAGGCGTCAGCCGTAGTTGACAATGGTATGAGTACGGTAACATCCAGGATTTATTCACTGGGCAACATTGCATCTTCTTATATTGATGTACTAGAACAAGACTTGTCCATACTACAGCACGGGCAATCGCAATTACGTTCTATTATGTTATTAAGCTGGCCGCTGCAATCATTGCGCGCAGGTTATGTGCCTTGGCATTTTATCAACAGTACGTCTCTGTTTTCTGAATACAATCTAATGGAAAAACAGATGAAAATGGCACAGAGGGGAGCAAACTATACAATGCTGGGTATTGAAAAACTGGACAGATTACCTTTTACTGTAGCAGAATCACCGTCCACAGAGTGGTTAATCCATGGCCATATAACTTTACCGGTCACAGCTTTCCAGTTTCAGTATTGCCTAGAACAACAACAGGCAGGCAGATATGAAGAGATGGGTAAGGGATTCATCAAGGAATCTTGGGAATTACCGTATAGATTTCGATGCAGGAGTGGGGATCTAGAAGTGTTTCTAAGCGGTACAAACTGTGAGAACGCTTTAAGTGGATCTCTCATATAGGATATCTTGCTGCACGAGGCATGCAATGGTTCAGTAGCTAACCTATCCTGTCACTTGAGGGGTACCCCGGCAGCCGTGACTACCCCAGTTTTCAGGCTACTTTCGAATGGGAGTTACTTGATGCTGAATGATCAAGGTTGTTGCGGGATGCTTCCGGGCATCGCATATCTAGTCACCGTGAGCTTCAGGGTTACTTGCTGTATGCAAGTATTGTTTCCACCGACACACACAGTCAGGGAGGCGCCGCTATGGCCTTCGTTGAATGTTTCCTTTATACAGTTTGATACTCTGAGCAGAATGAAAGCCATGCTTCTACGGAATATCGTGCCCTTAACCTCCGCCCGGGAGACTTTTGATCTCCAAATAGCAAGGTCCTCGGCAGAAATACAGGCACTCATACGTACGAACTGCCCCTTCCATTTCGCAGAAATGGTACATTGAAGCATTTAACATGTCTGATACGACGGGTATAGTACACCTATTTAAGACCATAGGTTCAGGACTGTTAAGCACCTTTCAGACATTCCTCGGAGTTATGCCAAACTTTATACACCTTGTATTCGAAAGCATTTTCGGAGGACTTTCGCTGATCCTGTTTCTAATAGCAGGTATCCTGATTGTAATTTTTCTGCTACGCAATGGATGTCCCAGTCACCAAGGAGATGGAAAAAGCACTCCTGGAGCGCAAATACCATGATTGCATGGTACAACATCTGGGCACACCTCGCCTACGGGAACTTAGTGCATTTTGATTCATGTCATTTAGACCAGTCTGGATGGACTGCATCTTACCTGTTCTCCGATGCCTGTTCTGCGGAGAAGAATGCTTGTTTGATCTCTGTTTGACACTTCCATCAGTTGCGCAACCAGACGTTGATGCATTGCTGGACCCGATAACGGCCCATGTTCTGCAGTGTCCCCAGCGTATTCCTATGTTGATGGCGGCATTCTTAGAGCCACCACAGGATGTCTCTGCTCCTGTTGGAATGGATACTGGCTCCTCCACTAACACCCAGGCCTTGGATGGCACACAGGCTGCCCCAGCATCGGCTGCAGGCAGTCCAGAAGATCATCTGTGCTCAATTGACGCAATCTGCGAGGTGTTACAGGGATCGTCGTCTGCGAAGGCAGGCAACAGCGATGTTGCATCTACCAGCCAGGACACATAAACATTTGGCTCGTCGTGTGCTGGGAAAAATTTGGCCTTTTTAAACAAACTCAAAATTTAAAATCCAAAACAATTGACACTTTTTATGACCTGCATGGCTTTCCGATGCTTGTAGTCGGCCGAACTAAATATACGGACACATTAGAGCTATTGCTTGAGTGACAATTCTCCTGTTTTAGCACTTTTTAGAGTTGTTAACATTTTTTAGCAGAACTATGGTTTTTACTGCATATGTTTGCGTACCAGTACCTAGACAGGTAGTACGTTAGAATTAGATTATGTCGTCCAGTCGGATGAGGAGTGGGTGTTATATTCCATATAGGTACCCCAATATAGGTTCAGGTAGCATCCCAACCTTTCACCTATATTCGTCCCTACACTACATACATAACGGGCTGCTAGGACTGACCCTTTAACTAGTTACAGTACTGCTTAAAGAACGTGGGGTTTTCCCTGAACAAAAGCCTCATACATTATGCATGAGGATCCTTGGATTCTTGGAAACTCAGCAGGACTACCATCTCCTGCATAATAACTATGTACAAGGTTCATTCCTGACGTCATCCTAAGTCTGACAATGGCACAGCAAGGTAGAACCCCTTGGGATACCTTCGGGTATATAAACATCACTTCATGCTGAGAGAGGGAGAGGAGATCACGACTTCCATGCCGACACACAGATGCGAGACGCTGAGGTTCCTGCATGCAGATACTCCAGCTCGCAGTGGTCTAACATCCCTTGCGGGGTGTCCAGCTCGAGACAAAGATGGGGTCCCACAGTCTCTCACTTCAGGTAATGGGGTTGAATTTATCCTAGAGGGATTCTTGGCTTAACACCTACACACATGCTGGGTACACTTAGGTACATCTAGTTAGGGTAGCATTGTAGGAGTACGCATTTTAGTATCATGTATTTTATATACTTGCCTGTATTCATGTGTAGGAGAGTAGGATCTGCCTCTTATGTTGCCCCCACTTTTTTTCTGATGTTTACACTGGTTTCTGGCTATAGTCAGGCTGGGACCCTGCCAATCAGGGCCCCAGCCTCTCTGTTTTCTCTAAACGACTTGGAGTGCACTCTAGGTGCACTAGTGATTGGATACTGTGGTACCTTATGAGTCCCTAGTATATGGTACCTTAGGTACCAAGGGCATAGGTACTTCACAGGCCTACCAGGGGCTGAAGCATGTATTATGCCACCCCTGGGAAGCATACTAAATCTGACACCACAGGTCTGCTACTGCAGCCTGGGTAAGGTGGTGCATGCACCCCTTACTGTGATATAGGCTACCTATATCACTACATAGATACACACATATAAACATATAAGTCACTCCTATGGCAGGCCTTATCAATCCTGAAGGCAGAGTGCTTGGTTCCTATGTGAGGGGGTGCCCCTGCATGAGCAGAGCCCCTCTGCAGCATTCGGAGACCCTTCTCTGATGCTGTTTGTAGTGCAGCCTGACCATATACTCTTAAGCGCATTATAACCTTGCGTTAAATGCTAACTTTGGGATGGCTGCATGGAAACATGTCGTGTTTGGTGTCAAACATCTTGGAATACGACCCCCCCACCAGTTCTGGCAGCGGGGGTAGCATTCCACCCTTCTAGAGGGATAGACATGTACCTACTGTGGAAACGCGGTAGAATCCTGAAGATCCCTGGCATCACAAAATGGATGCCACCAGTCACAGACACTGGGCTGCCCTCCTGCTGATGACCGAAACTCGCAGTGGAGGAAGCCCAACAATAGGTATCCTGTCACAGGAGGGTGTGACCACCTTCCAGACAGGGTGTAGTGTATTGGGGCTGGGTGGGTGCACTCCTAGAGTGCTTGAAGTCCTGCACTGGGGGAGCAGAAGGCTCCTCTGTGCATATGCCAGTTCAAACCAGATCAGGGGCTACATGCCCCTGCTCTGGCGCAAAACTGGACAAAGGGAAGTGGGTGTAGCCACCCACTCCCCTGACCCTCCCATAGGTGGGGTCTTAGAGCTAGTCCCTCCCTTCCTTTCTAGTATAAGGTAGGGAACCCTTGCCATTGCAAACTAGATTTCCCTGGATGACGCTCTGAAGAAGAATCCTGGACCTTCGACGTTCCACTACCTCTGGAAGACTGAAGAATCTCCCTTGGAGTCAAGGAGTGACTCCCCTGCTTGGCAGGCACCAAAAACTGAAACGATGGTCGCAAACTATGCTGCTCCCGCCGGATCCCGAGGTCCCTGCAGCCCAAGACAAGGATTTCCTGACTTCTCCAAGGCCATCGTGAGTCCCCAGTGAAGCTGGGGCCAGTGCACCCCACGAGTGACGAGGAACTGCAGTCCCTGGGTACCGTGCACTATTGTCAAGTGCAACCCCTTCTTGACGTTCTACGAACTTGTGCTTTGGACCACGTGTGTTTCCAGCCTCTAGCAGGAATCCCTCCGAAGATCAGAGGCCTACCCCATCCCGAGTGACCGTGGGCCCCTGTTGAAGGAATCCTCCCGAGGCGTCTTTGCAATCACTTGCCAGCCAACTTGTGGGTCCCCTGAAGACTTTTCTAAAGAACCAAAGGGCTCTCCTGGTTGCTCCAGGACTGCCCTGACTTACCCTTGCTGGGTGAGTTCCACAGACCTTGCTGGTTTGCACCATTGACTTTTTATGCTTTCCCTGAGACTTGCTGCTACCAAGGCTTGTTGGCTCCAATCGGGTTTCCAACATGGCAGTCAGCTGCAAACTTTGTGGGGCACACCGAATCCAGCTCCTGGTTGTCGTCGATGCCTCCTGGACCTCGTGGCCGAAGAGTCAAGACACCCGTGAACGACCTGAATCTGTCGACGACGGTGGGCATTCATCTTCATTGCCCCGGGTCACTGCCCAGTGACTTTGAACACTGTCCCCTCTGCTTTCAGGTCTTCCTTCTTCCGAATCCAGGCTTGGATTCCACCGGACATTTCTTCGGACTTCACAAGCAGCAAGTCTTCATTGGCTCCCATTGAAAACGACGCCGCGACCCGACACCAAAGGACACCTATGCACCCGGCTTCCCTGGGTGAGATAACTCCAGCACTACGGTGCTCCTGTGGGTGTTGGCCCTAGAACTGCTTACCCTGTAAGTGACTTGCTTGTAGCTACTCCCGAAGTGCCCTTAAACACTAAGGGGCCGATTCCGATCTCGGCCGGTAGGGCACCGAATCGGATTCGGCTTTACCGGATCCGATTCGGAGCCCTCGTTTCCGACCGATTCGTGCATGCTTCCGGGCGAGCGAGTACGATGCGAGCGTATGCAAAATCGCCGACCGACTCGTTCGCGCGTCCCAACCGCACAGACCGACTCGCACGGACACGACTCGAACCGCGCAATGGAGATGTTCCCCGACCGAGCCAGTACGATGCGCGCCTCGAACAGTCCGACCGACTCGCGCCGTCCGGCTCCAAAGAGCAGTCGGAGCAGTACTTCGGGGGTCCGTGTCGGACCCCCCTGCATGTGTAGCCACGCGAGTCGCACACAGGGGGGACCCATGGGTCCCCCCTACATGTGCATGTACGGCGCGACCCGCATCGACGCGTACTCGCTGTAGGGGGTGCCCTTGTTCGCGTCGTACCCATTGAGTCAATGGGAGCCCGTGTACGCGTTGTACGACCGGCTCCCATTGACTTCAATGGGAGTCCGACCGAATCGAGTCCGATAGCATACGTACGCATCGTACTCATTCGGTCGGGCTGCTAGGGTCCGATTCGGTCGGAAATCTCTCCGGGTCCGGCTCGGTCGGAGAGATTTCCTGCCCGAATCGGAATCGGCCCCTTAATTTCCAACCGCGACTTGCCCCATTGAAGTCTACGGCGATCCGCGCCTGTGTTCACGCACTGCACGCGTCCCCCGTGGGTCCTTTACTTACCTGCCTTGGGTGGTTTCGTGAGGCCCCAACACTTCTGAAGGCCCTAGGCCTTGTCCCTTTGCAAGTCGTGTGTCTAAGTCTCTTTCTTAGTATATGGTCTGGTACGCCCCTAGGGCCCCAGCCATATTTGTGCTTAATTTATTGTGAAACGTTGATTTGTGCATATGTTCCTGACTTCTAATCTCATAAAGAGATTAGTAGAGAGTTGTTTAGTAATAAATACATATATATTTGATATATATACCTGTGTGGTGTCTTTTCATTTGGTGATTCAAGAGATTGTGTGGTAAAACAAGCTGCTTTACATTCCTCCAAGAGTTAGCCTGAAGGCTGCTCTCCACAGCTACCACTAGGATAGCTTTCTATAAAGGTTGTCTTAAACCTACCTACCATAAGAGTCGAATTGTACTGGTGCAAGGTGTCCACTTTAACTAGTGAACAGCATAAACCAGGCCAACTTCTCACATTGGTGGCAGCGTGTGGGATTCCAGCTTGCTATTGTTTTACCAGAAAATCTCTATTTGAATTACTAACTGAAAACCACTATAGGTACTTAAGGTACATATAAAGTCAAGCTTAGTATCAATAAGTTCTACTGAACTTAGAGCTGTGTGCCAAGGGATAGCACACCCTTTCTACAGCTCAAGCTAGTATCAGTAGGCCACAAACTAGTGTAGGTAGTACAACACTGCACAACACTAGAATGTCCTTAAAGGGTGGACCCAGTGGATCCACTCAGCCTCAGTATAAGGACATGGCTTTCTCTGAGTTGAGAGCCATGTGTGCTGCAAGGCACCTAAAGCTAGGACAGAGTCCCTCCACACTACACCTGATAGATCTGCTGACAGCAGATGATCTTAGATTAGCTCTAGGAGCTAATGGGTCTGAATCAGTGGGTGGGTCAATTACAGTGTCTGGGTCAGATGATGAAAATCAGAATGACCAAGACTCTATGATTGAAGGGCCAGGTCCCAAGGGGCCTGAAAAAGACAGAGGAATTCTCCCTAAGAGAACTGACATAGTGGAGGACAGGCTTAGGTCCCTTTCTAGGGAATCTGAGCACTCCTATCACTCTGGCAGAGAATCTGTCTACCAGAGGAACTCCTACTACCCAAGAAGAGAGACCTCCTCTGACAGAATGTACAAACTGCTGCAGTATGAGGAAGCAAGATTTGCCCTCAAAACCAAGCAGTTGGCATTAGATAAGGAAGCCCTGGAGCTCCAGAGAGCTTCTAGAAAAGAGGGTTTAGAACCCCCTGGTGGCAGCAACAGTGTCCCTAGAGGCAGAGAATATATTCCAGACCATAGGAACCTGAGCAAGGTTGTTCCTCCCTACCAGAGTAGGGATGATATCCATAAATGGGTAACTGCTATGGAAAGGGCCTGTAGAGTACAACAGGTCCCCCAAAAGAAGTGGGCAGCAATCTTGTGGCTCTCCTTTTCAGATAAAGGTAGAGACAAGCTCCTCACTGTTAGAGAAGAGGATGCTGATGACTATGAAGTCCTGAAGAGTGCACTGATAGATGGGTTTGGCTTAACCACTGAGCAGTACAGGTTGAAGTTCAGAGACACCCAGAAGGCACAGACTCAGGACTGGACTGACTTTGTAGATTGTGCAACCAAGGCTCTGGAGGGTTGGCTGGTTGGCAGTAGGGTTACTGATTTCAAGGGATTGTATAATCTAAGGATGAGAGAACAGATCCTTAATAATTGCCAGAACCAGTTGTTGCATCAATACCTGGTGGACTCAGATCTGACCTCTCCCCAAGAATTGGGAAATAAGGCAGACAAGTGGGTCAGAACCAGGGTGAGGCAGAAAACCCAGAACCAAGGGGGTGACACAAAGAAGCAGGATTCTAAGGGCTCTGAGAAAAGTGGGGATAAGTCAAAAGACCAGAAGTCTTCACAAGGGCCCTACAAATCTGCATCTGGTGGGGAGTCACAATCCAACAAGGGAAATAGCCAAAAGAAGCCCTGGTGCAAATTCTGTAAACAGAAAGGGCACTGGACTTCTGATTGTAACAAGTCCAAAGACCAAACCACCACCACTCCTGCCCCTAAGGCAACTGTTCCCCCTAGTTCAGCTACTGGTGGAGGTGGTACTCAGAATAAGGGTGTAGTAGGGTTGACCCTGGGTTCTGAAGTGGACTCTGGCCTAGTCAGAGTACCCACTCAGGCAATGCTGATTTGTGAGATAGACATGGACATGTCCTTCCTTGTGAGCCCCAGTAATCTGGGCAAATACAAACAGCAGCCTGTAATAAATGGCAAACAGGCTTTGGCATTTAGGGACACAGGTGCTAGTGTCAACATGGTGGCAGAGGATCTTGTGGACCCTGGACAGATCATCCTGGGCAAAATGTACCAGGTGACCAATGCAAGCAATGTCAGGACCAACCATAGTCTGGCAGTTCTGAATTTCTCCTGGGGAGGGGTAACTGGCCTCAAGAAGGTTGTAGTCAGTGCAGACCTCCCTGTAGAATGTCTATTGGGCAATGATCTAGAAACTTCAGCCTGGTCTGAAGTAGAGTTATGGACTCATGCTAAGATGTTAGGCATCCCTGCAGAGGTATTTGCTGTGACCAGGTCACAGGCCAAAATGCATGACACTGAACCAGCTCTGGATCCTGAAACTATGGACCAGATGCTTCCCAAGAAGAGGAGCAGTAGGGTTAAGGCAGTGCCTTCCCCTCTGTCTCAGATCATTGATTCCCCTCTTATGGGAGGAGGAGCAGACCCTGAAGAAGGAACTGCCCCAGAGGAACTTGAGCCTGATCAGGTTGAGTTCTTGGGGGCAGGGGGCCCTTCTAGGGAAGATCTGAGTAAGGAGCAACAGTGCTGCCCCTCTCTTGAACCCATCAGACAGCAGGCTGCTGCTGAGGCTGCTGGGAGTGCCAGTGGGTCCCATAAAGTTTATTGGGATGAGGGACTCCTATATTCTGAGGGTAGAGATCCAGCCCCTGGAGCCACCAGGAGGTTGGTAATACCTCAGAAGTTTAGTGGGTTCCTCTTGACCCTACCACATGACATCCCTTTAGCAGGTCACTTGGGCCAAAACAAGACCTGGGACAGGCTTGTTCCACATTTTCATTGGCCACACATGTCAGAGGACACAAAGGAGTTTTGTCGCTCCTGTGTCACATGCAAAGCCAGCGGCAAGGCAGGTGGCACCACAAAGGCCCCCCTGATACCACTACCTGTGGTGGGGGTACCCTTTGAAAGGGTAGGGATTGACATTGTTGGTCCCCTTGACCCTCAAACTGCATCTGGGCACAGATTTATCCTGGTGGTAGTGGATCATGCCACCAGGTACCCAGAGGCAATTCCCCTGAGGACCACCACAGCCCCTGTGGTGGTAAGAGCCCTCATTGGAGTTTTCTCCAGAGTGGGTTTCCCAAAGGAGGTCATCTCTGACAGAGTTACAAACTTCATGTCAGGATATTTAAAAGCAATGTGGAAGGAGTGTGGTGTAACTTACAAATTCACCACCCCCTATCACCCACAATGCAATGGGTTGGTTGAACGTTTCAACAAAACCCGGAAGGGAATGATTAACGGACTCCCAGAGAAGCTTAGGCGGAAATGGGACCTTCTTCTTCCCTGCCTTTTGTTTGCATACAGAGAGGTTCCACAGAAGGGGGTTGGTTACAGCCCATTTGAGCTTCTGTTTGGGCATCCTGTAAGAGGTTCATTATGTTTGGTAAAAGAGGGCTGGGAGTTACCTCTCAAACCCCCCAAACAGGATGTGATGGACTATGTACTTGGTCTCTGCTCCAGGATGGCCGAATACATGAAAAAAGCAACCAAAACCTGGAGGCCAGCCAAGAATTACAAAAAGCTTGGCATGACCAAAGGCTGTGCTGACTGTGTACCAGCCAGGACAGAAAGTGTGGGTGTGGGAGCCTGTGGCCCCAGCAGCCCTCCAAGACAAGTGGAGTGGCCCCCATACAATTGTTGAGCAAAAGGGAGAAGTCACCTATCTGGTGAATCTTGGAACTCCCAGGAGCCCCTGAGGGTACTCCATGTCAACAGATTAAAGCCATATGTTGACAGGGCTGACATGGGCTTGCTCATGGCAACTGATGAGGACCAGGAGGAGGAGAGTGACCCTCTCCCTGACCTGCTCTCACAGAACCCTGATGATGGGTCAGTAGATGGTGTTGCTTTGGCAAGCAGCCTCACTGACCATCAGCAAACTGAGTGCAGACAAGTTCTGCAACAGTACAGACATATGTTTAGCCTGATCCCTAGTCAGACTACCTGGTGCACCCATGAGGTGGACACTGGAGACAGTCTGCCTGTCAAGAGTAAAATCTACAGGCAACCTGACCATGTCAGGGACTGTATCAGGACTGAAGTCCAGAAAATGTTGGAGTTAGGTGTGATTGAGCCTTCAGATAGCCCTTGGGCTAGCCCAGTAGTCCTAGTACCCAAGCCTCATACCCAGGGTGGTAAGAAAGAAATGATGGGGCATATTAGCAAGAACCTCATTAAAATTATTGCCGTTTTAGCGGCAGGAAACTGCCACTAAAACGGCGATAATGGGCTTGGTAATATGCGTTATAAAATTCCAATAGTGCCCAGGTTAGATGTCCTGCACATCTAACCTGGGCTTCTATTGGAATTCTATAGCGCATATTACCAAGCCCATTATCGCCGTTTTAGCGGCAATTTCCTGCCGCTAAAACGGCGATAATTTTAACGAGGTTCTTGCTAATATGCCCCTCGGTTTTGTGTAGACTACAGAGGCCTCAATGCAGTCACCAGGACTGATGCCTATCCCATACCAAGGGTAGATGAGCTGATTGATACTTTGGCCTCAGCCAAGTATCTAAGTACATTTGACCTAACAGCTGGCTACTGGCAGATCAGGTTAGCTGGTGATGCAAAAGCCAAAACAGCATTTTCGAACCCTGGCGGGCACTACCACTTTGTGATGATGCCCTTTGGATTGAAAAATGCACCTGCCACTTTTCAGAGGTTGGTGAATAAAGTTCTGGCAGGGATGGAAACTTATTGCTCAGCTTATCTAGATGATATAGCTGTCTTTAGTTCCTCCTGGCAGGATCACCTGGTCCACCTCAGAAATGTTTTGGAGGCCCTGCAGAAAGCAGGCCTCACTATCAAGGCCACTAAGTGCCAGATAGGGCAGAGTCAGGTTGTGTACCTGGGCCACCTTGTGGGTGGAGGCCAGGTTCAGTCTTTACAGAGTAAAATCCAAACCATAATGGAATGGGTTGCTCCAACCACCCAGACACAGGTGAGAGCCTTCTTAGGCCTGACTGGGTACTATAGGAGGTTTGTCAAGGGATATGGATCTATAGTGACCCCCTTGAATGATCTGACCTCAAAGAAAATGCCAAAAAAGGTTCAGTGGACAGCTAGCTGTCAGAAGGCATTTGAAGACCTAAAGCAGGCCATGTGCACTGCCCCCATCTTACAGAGTCCAGACTACACCAAAAAGTTCATTGTCCAAACAGATGCTTCTGAGCTGGGTGTGGGAGCTGTACTGTCTCAACTGAATGATGAAGGTCAAGACCAGCCAGTAGCTTTTATTAGCAGAAGGCTGACCCCTAGAGAGAAACGTTGGTCAGCTATAGAGAGGGAGGCCTTTGCTGTGGTGTGGGCCCTGAAGAAGCTGAGGCCATACTTGTTTGGCACTCACTTCATAGTTCAGACTGACCACATGCCCCTCCTATGGCTTAAGCAGATGAAAGGTGAAAACCCAAAACTTTTGAGGTGATCCATTTCCCTACAGGGGATGGACTATACGGTGGAACATAGGCCTGGGACCCAACATGCCAATGCAGATGGACTCTCAAGGTATTTCCACTTAGAGCATGAAGACTCAACTGGTCAAGGTTAGTTTAGTGTCCCTGCGTTTGGGGGGGGTTGTGTAGGAGAGTAGGATCTGCCTCTTATGTTGCCCCCACTTTTTTTCTGATGTTTACACTGGTTTCTGGCTATAGTCAGGCTGGGACCCTGCCAATCAGGGCCCCAGCCTCTCTGTTCTCTCTAAACGACTTGGAGTGCACTCTAGGTGCACTAGTGATTGGATACTGTGGTACCTTATGAGTCCCTAGTATATGGTACCTTAGGTGCCAAGGGCATAGGTACTTCACAGGCCTACCAGTGGCTGAAGCATGTATTATGCCACCCCTGGGAAGCAGACTAAATCTGACACCACAGGTCTGCTACTGCAGCCTGGGTAAGTGGTGCATGCACCCCTTACTGTGATATAGGCTACCTATATCACTACATAGATACACACATATAAACCTATAAGTCACTCCTATGGCAGGCCTTATCAATCCTGAAGGCAGAGTGCTTGGTTCCTATGTAAGAGGGTGCCCCTGCATGAGCAGAGCCCCTCTGCAGCATTCGGAGACCCTTCTCTGATGCTGTTTGTAGTGCAGCCTGACCATATACTCTTAAGCGCATAATAACCTCGCGATAAATGCTAACTTTGGGATGGCTGCACGGAAACATGTCGTGTTTGGTGTCAAACATCTTGGAATACTACCCCCCCGCCAGTTCTGGCGGCGGGGGTAGCATTCCACCCTTCTAGAGGGATAGACATGTACCTACTGTGGAAACGCGGTAGAATCCTGAAGAGCCCTGGCATCACAAAATGGATGCAAAGATATAGTATCTGCGGTGCACTCCTATATATTACTATTTAAACAAAATACTTTTGTTAGAATTTGTCTGACCTGACAGACTAAGTTTTTGTGTGCTACGCAGTATTTGTGGGCTGCCTGTCCCACATGTGTAAGAATAAAAAAGTCAAGTAAAACTTTACGTGACAAACTGTGTGCACTACAGTGTGAGTTCAACAAATTTAAATCGATGTAGACTAGATCATCAAAATGTATACTAATGCTTTAAAGCGAAGTATTTGAACAGAAACACGAACACGTTTCAAATTGATTATATTCAATAATTTTTCTTATTGAAAATGTCAAATGGAAATTATATCATGTGAAGCATCAAGACATGTTAACATTACATGATCAAGTGTAACTTTTTAAATTAATACATGGTTGTTCAAACTCAATGCATTTCAAATTTATACAGTGTCGATTATACACACACAGTCAAAAATAGCCCGATGCATTTCGGGACGAAGTCCCTTCTTCGGGGCCACTGTAATGCAAAAAGAGTACATATACAAATAAATATTAACTACATGATTCGCAATTTTATGGACAAAACAACAACTTGCCTAGAAAATTACCGCATCGCTACCAAGGTGAGACACCCTGTTGCCTAATTAAGTACATATCGTGGTGGTCATACTGAAAGGTAGAGAAAAAATGAAA
Organism: Calotriton arnoldi; assembly: GCA_963921515.1. Classification (NCBI taxonomy): domain Eukaryota; kingdom Metazoa; phylum Chordata; class Amphibia; order Caudata; family Salamandridae; genus Calotriton; species Calotriton arnoldi. The sequence goes on from CAWUFW010017364.1 coordinate 110,640, forward strand.
AGAAAGAAATAAAAGGAGGAGGAGTTGCCGACACCAGTGAATATTACTACTAAGTCATCCTGGTAATAGCCCCCAATGAGGAAATTGACGACTTGCCAAAAGCTGCCGCCTTGTACTACATGTTAACGGGTTGCGTGCAAAAAGAAGTGCAGAAAAACGAAGAAAAGAAAGGAAGTAAGTACTAGCAAAAAAATCTGGCAGATGCCATAAACGCACCTACCAGTCAAGTAACCGAGTGTAAACATATAATGAAATGACACTGGTAAGCTGATAAGCTGATAGCAATATGCTACAAGTCAACAACCTAAAAATAACAAAAATAAAGATAAATGAGAAACATGAATACAAAATAGTGTAAAAGAACTTGCCTCAAACCGTGACATCTCAAGAAATCTAAAAAAGATACCTGAAAGTGCGGGTAAACCAACGTAACCATCTGCAACAAAATGCAGAGAAATAGTAACTACAATGAACTTACAAAAAGCCTTAATGCGCTTCCAGGAACCTGCGACCCAGAGTCTAGAAAACTATAACTTACCTAAACGAGAGAAAACAGCAACTCGAATGGACGATCGTGACTGCACCGTAACAGCTAAGAAACGCTGACCCAGTATTTACACTACCGCGGAAGCCCGCGAAAATTACGGGTATCACCTGACTGCGCACGTGAGAAACTAAAAAGGAAAACTATACACGCAGAACCGCCATCTTTGAAGGGTGCGCTCTGGAATGAATTAAACCTAAGCCTGTGCTCTGTGAAATGCCTCAAAACCCTAAAAACGGACGAAACACCAGTAAGTGCTCAAAAATAAATAAACCTGAATAGATGTGAAGTAATACCACGAAGAATAATAAAAAACGATGAATTAAACACATAACCAGTGTGCTGAGCCCCAATGAGCATGCGTGAAAACAAACACGGAGAATACGCGCATAATGATGAATAAACGAAAAGAATAGTGAACAGATGCAGATGGTATAGAAAAAAACATGCAAGAATGACAAAAGAATGATTCATATGACATCAAGCGATTAATGTGAAACAGTTAAATGAAAACAGTTACTTGAGAGACTACACACATGGCTAAATTGAAGGCTTCTTGCAACGAAACCAATAACCCCAATAATGCAAAAAGATCCATTAGAGAGATAACAAGAAACAGCATGTATCAACATGTGGCAAGTGGTGCACTCTATCTAAAAATGGAAATGTGTAATAGATATCCTGATATAACATAGACTAACATGACATTAATCACAATATAACGAATAATAATATGTAGAAAATAAGCAAGGTGTAAGGTGAGAGCAATTAATAAGTGAGAGCAATTCCTCCTCTGAACATAAACATTGTTTATAAAAAGCAGCTCAAATCTAATTTATCATTGAGACCTAGTGGCATCATGGTATTAAGCCTCCTGATCCAAAACACCTCTCTTTGGAACAATTTTTTACTTAGATCAATTCCTGTCTGAGATACGAGTTTTTCCACAATCATGAACCGGAGTTGAGAAATATTGTGTCCTTGCTCAATCCAATGAACTACTAGATTGGAGTTCGTATTTTTGTTTCTAATCATGCTTTTGTGTTCTCCAATGCGGACTTTAACTTTTCTCTCAGTTTTTCCAACATATAAAGAACCGCATGGGCATTTGATGCAATAAATTACATTCATAGTATTGCAATCTGAAGAATGAGTAAGAGAAATTTTAATGCCAGTTCTGGGATGTGTAATAAAGTCTTGTTGCATGACATTATTGCAGTGCGTACAATTACTGCATCTTTTCATCCCTGTTGATTTTATGGTGGTGCGCAAATTTTTTTGGCTAAGAGTTCCTTAAGATTGTTACTACGAGTGTAAGCAAACAGTGGTGGTTGATTAAATGAAACACCGAAATCAGGTTCCCGTGCCAATAATTCCCATCTGTTGAGGATAATTTTCTTGATGCTTTTGGATTTTGTGGAAAATTTAGACACGAAGACTGACCTGTGAATAGGTGTTTTTAGAGCGAATCATATGAGAATATGGTAAGTTCTGTATCAATTTGGGAGAGTGAAAGCTCTGGAACAAGAGTGTGTTATTGCGATCAGTGGACTTGATAAACACGCTTTGAAGTGAATTGAATTCTACTATTTCTGGAATTCAAGTGTTGAATTCCAGAAATAGTAGAATTCAATTCACTTCAAACATTAGCGAGACCAGTTTACCCTTCTTGGATGTTTTGGTGATTAAGTCTAATTCTACCATTGATACCAGCGTGTTTATCAAGTCCACTGATCGCAATAACACACTCTTGTTCCAGAGCTTTCACTCTCCCAAATTGATACAGAACTTACCATATTCTCATATGATTCGCTCTAAAAGAATATCTTCTACCATCGGGAAATTCAATGAAGAACTTGACAGGATTAGGACTAGATTCATAGCACGTGGATATCCCTCATCTATTATTAAACATGCGGAGGATCGAATTCATCAAATTGATCGAAGTACTCTTTTAACTACCAAACAAAAAACACCTATTCACAGGTCAGTCTTCGTGTCTAAATTTTCCACAAAATCCAAAAGCATCAAGAAAATTATCCTCAACAGATGGGAATTATTGGCACGGGAACCTGATTTCGGTGTTTCATTTAATCAACCACCACTGTTTGCTTACACTCGTAGTAACAATCTTAAGGAACTCTTAGCCAAAAAAATTTGCGCACCACCATAAAATCAACAGGGATGAAAAGATGCAGTAATTGTACGCACTGCAATAATGTCATGCAACAAGACTTTATTACACATCCCAGAACTGGCATTAAAATTTCTCTTACTCATTCTTCAGATTGCAATACTATGAATGTAATTTATTGCATCAAATGCCCATGCGGTTCTTTATATGTTGGAAAAACTGAGAGAAAAGTTAAAGTCCGCATTGGAGAACACAAAAGCATGATTAGAAACAAAAATACGAACTCCAATCTAGTAGTTCATTGGATTGAGCAAGGTCACAATATTTCTCAACTCCGGTTCATGATTGTGGAAAAACTCGTATCTCAGACAGGAATTGTTCTAAGTAAAAAATTGTTCCAAAGAGAGGTGTTTTGGATCAGGAGGCTTAATACCATGATGCCACTAGGTCTCAATGATAAATTAGATTTGAGCTGCTTTTTATAAACAATGTTTATGTTCAGAGGAGGAATTGCTCTCACTTATTAATTGCTCTCACCTTACACCTTGCTTATTTTCTACATATTATTATTCGTTATATTGTGATTAATGTCATGTTAGTCTATGTTATATCAGGATATCTATTACACATTTCCATTTTTAGATAGAGTGCACCACTTGCCACATGTTGATACATGCTGTTTCTTGTTATCTCTCTAATGGATCTTTTTGCATTATTGGGGTTATTGGTTTCGTTGCAAGAAGCCTTCAATTTAGCCATGTGTGTAGTCTCTCAAGTAACTGTTTTCATTTAACTGTTTCACATTAATCGCTTGATGTCATATGAATCATTCTTTTGTCATTCTTGCATGTTTTTTTCTATACCATCTGCATCTGTTCACTATTCTTTTCGTTTATTCATCATTATGCGCGTATTCTCCGTGTTTGTTTTCACGCATGCTCATTGGGGCTCAGCACACTGGTTATGTGTTTAATTCATCGTTTTTCATTATTCTTCGTGGTATTACTTCACATCTATTCAGGTTTATTTATTTTTGAGCACTTACTGGTGTTTCGTCCGTTTTTAGGGTTTTGAGGCATTTCACAGAGCACAGGCTTAGGTTTAATTCATTCCAGAGCGCACCCTTCAAAGATGGCGGTTCTGCGTGTATAGTTTTCCTTTTTAGTTTCTCACGTGCGCAGTCAGGTGATACCCGTAATTTTCGCGGGCTTCCGCGGTAGTGTAAATACTGGGTCAGCGTTTCTTAGCTGTTACGGTGCAGTCACGATCGTCCATTCGAGTTGCTGTTTTCTCTCGTTTAGGTAAGTTATAGTTTTCTAGACTCTGGGTCGCAGGTTCCTGGAAGCGCATTAAGGCTTTTTGTAAGTTCATTGTAGTTACTATTTCTCTGCATTTTGTTGCAGATGGTTACGTTGGTTTACCCGCACTTTCAGGTATCTTTTTTAGATTTCTTGAGATGTCACGGTTTGAGGCAAGTTCTTTTACACTATTTTGTATTCATGTTTCTCATTTATCTTTATTTTTGTTATTTTTAGGTTGTTGACTTGTAGCATATTGCTATCAGCTTATCAGCTTACCAGTGTCATTTCATTATATGTTTACACTCGGTTACTTGACTGGTAGGTGCGTTTATGGCATCTGCCAGATTTTGTTGCTAGTACTTACTTCCTTTCTTTTCTTCGTTTTTCTGCACTTCTTTTTGCACGCAACCCGTTAACATGTAGTACAAGGCGGCAGCTTTTGGCAAGTCGTCAATTTCCTCATTGGGGGCTATTACCAGGATGACTTAGTAGTAATATTCACTGGTGTCGGCAACTCCTCCTCCTTTTATTTCTTTCTTTTCATTTTTTCTCTACCTTTCAGTATGACCACCACGATATGTACTTAATTAGGCAACAGGGTGTCTCACCTTGGTAGCGATGCGGTAATTTTCTAGGCAAGTTGTTGTTTTGTCCATAAAATTGCGAATCATGTAGTTAATATTTATTTGTATATGTACTCTTTTTTGCATTACAGTGGCCCCCGAAGAAGGGACTTCGTCCCGAAATGCATCGGGCTATTTTTGACTGTGTGTGTATAATCGACACTGTATAAATTTGAAATGCATTGAGTTTGAACAACCATGTATTAATTTAAAAAGTTACACTTGATCATGTAATGTTAACATGTCTTGATGCTTCACATGATATAATTTCCATTTGACATTTTCAATAAGAAAAATTATTGAATATAATCAATTTGAAACGTGTTCGTGTTTCTGTTCAAATACTTCGCTTTAAAGCATTAGTATACATTTTGATGATCTAGTCTACATCGATTTAAATTTGTTGAACTCACACTGTAGTGCACACAGTTTGTCACGTAAAGTTTTACTTGACTTTTTTTATTATCACAAAATGGATGCCACCAGTCACAGACACTGGGCTGCCCTCCTGCTGATGACCGAAACTCGCAGTGGAGGAAGCCCAGCAATAGGTATCCTGTCACAGGAGGGTGTGACCACCTTCCAGACATGGTTTAGTGTATTGGGGCTGGGTGGGTGCACTCCTATAGTGCTTTGAAGTCCTGCACTGGGGGAGCAGAAGGCTCCTCTGTGCATATGCCAGTTCAAACCAGCTCAGGGGCTACCTGCCCCTGCTCTGGCGCAAAAATGGACAAAGGGAAGTGGGTGTAGCCACCCACTCCCCTGACCCTCCCATAGGTGGGGTCTTAGAGCTAGTCCCTCCCTTCCTTTCTAGTATAAGGTAGGGAACCCTTGCCATTGCAAACTAGATTTCCCTGGATGACGCTCTGAAGAAGAATCCTGGACCTTCGACGTTCCACTACCTCTGGAAGACTGAAGAATCTCCCTTGGAGTCAAGGAGTTACTCCCCTGCTTGGCAGGCACCAAAAACTGAAATGACGGTTGCAAACTACGCTGCTCCAACTGGAGCCCGAGGTCCCTGCAGCCCAAGACAAGGATTTCCTGACTTCTCCAAGACAATTGTGAGTCCCCAGCGAAGCTGAGGCCAGTGTACTCCAAGAGTGACGAGGAACCATAGTCCCTTGGTACCATGCACTATTGTCAAGTGCAACCCCTTCACAACATTCTACAAACTTGTGCTTTGGACCACGTGTGCTCTCAGCCTCTAGCAAGAATCCCTCTGAAGATCAGAGGCCTACCCCGTCCTGAGTGACCGTGGGCCCCTGTTGAAAGAATCCTCCCGAGGCGTCTTTGCGATCCCTTGCCAGCCGGATTGTGGGTCCCCTGAAGACTTTTCTAAAGAACCAAAGTGCTCCCCTGGTTGCTCCAGGCCTGCCCTGACTTACCCTTGCTGGGTGATTTCCACAGACCTTGCTGGTCTGCACCATTGACTTTTTACGCTTTCCACAAGATTTGCTGCTACCAAGGCTTGTTGGCTCCAATCGGGTTGCCGATACCGCAGTCAGCTGCAGACTTTGTGGGACACACGGAATCCAGCTCCTGGTCATCGTCGACACCTCCTGGACCTCGTGGCCAAAGAGGCAAGACACCTGTGAATGACCTGAATCTGTCAACGACGGTGGACATTCATCTTCCTTGCCCCGGGTCACTGCCCAGTGACTTTGAACACTGTCCCCTCTGCTTTCAGGTCTTCCTTCTTCCGAATCCAGGCTTGGATTCCACCGGACACTTCTTCGGACTTCACAAGCAGCAAGTCTTCATTGGCTCCCATTGAAAACAACACCGCGACCCGACACCAAAGGACACCTATGCACCCGGCTTCCCTGGTGAGGTAACTCCAGCACTACGGTGCTCCTGTGGGTGTTGGCCCTAGAACTACTTACCCTGTAAGTGACTTGCTTGTAGCTACTCCCGAAGTGCCCTTAAACACTTAATTTCCAACCGCGACTTGCCCCATTGAAGTCTACGGCGATCCGCGCCTGTGTTCACGCACCTCACGCGTCCCCCGTGGGTCCTTTACTTACCTGCCTTGGGTGGTTTCGTGAGGCCCCAACACTTCTGAAGGCCCTAGGCCTTGTCCCTTTGCAAGTCGTTGTTCTTAAGTCTCTTTTTTAGTATATGGTCTGGTACGCCCCAAGGGCCACAGCCATATTGTGCTTAATTTATTGTGAAACGTTGATTTGTGCATATGTTCCTGACTTCTAATCTCATAAAGAGATTAGTAGAGAGTTGTTTAGTAATAAATACATATATATTTGATATATATATCTGTCTGGTATCTTTTCATTTGGTGATTCAAGAGATTGTGTGGTAAAACAAGCTGCTTTACATTCCTCCAAGACTTAGCCTGAAGGCTGCTCTCCACAGCTACCACTAGGATAGCTTTCTATAAAGGTTGTCTTAAACCTACCTACCATAAGAGTCGAACTGTACTGGTGCAAGGTGTCCACTTTAACTAGTGAACAGCATATACCAGGCCAACTTCTCACATCATGGTTATAGCAAGATGGTAGAAATCTACCATCCTTTTACCTTTTTAGTGCTTCTAATAATTTATATCTGTTTCTGTCTAGTGGTTGTTTCAGCACACCTATTTTAAACTAGAATGACGAATGTTCAATAAATGCTTATCGAAAAACATCCATATTGTTTATTCTGTGTATCTCTCTGAGGCTAAGTGAACACGAGTGACTGAGCGAAAAGTATTGCACTGTTTCCACGGTTCTGAGGGATCAGGGTTGTCATGTTCGATAGTTGCCAAGAACTATTCCCTCCTTGGTAAGAGGAGTTTCTAGTGGCACTGTGAGCTAGCTGGTAAACAGGCCAACATACACAGTGGGGGTGTCTGGAATCAGTCTGGACACCAAACCCACAGTGTATATTGTCTAAACGCACATATCTTACATAGGTTTATAAGAACTACACGACATTGCAACACCTCACAACACTTAGTATGTCTACTAAAGGATATGCCAGTGGCTCTCTGGCCTTTAGATATAGTGAGCTTACATACCAAGAATTGAAAGCCCTGTGTGCCTCTAGAAAGCTGAAGACAGGGAGAAGTGCCAACACTCAACGTCTAATAGAGATGTTACTTCTTGATGACCTTAGGAAGACCCCTGGGTCAGATGAGAGTGGGTGGGACAGGGAATGAGGACAGGTCAGGAAGTCACACCTTTTATGACCTAGACTCAAACCCTGGCCAGGAGGACCAAGATGGGTCCCACCTGGACAACTCAGATCTTCAGGGAGGTGAAGGAGAAGGCCAAGATGGCCCCCTCTTCACCCCTCCTGGAAGAGTGTAGAGTTTACCAAGGAGATCTAGATCTCCCTCTGCAGAGTCTAATCACTCAGGACAGTCTGTAGGGACCTCTGTATCTAGCAAGAGGGACCACTCTTATGACAGGGAGTACCAATTTCAGGAATTTGAGAAAGCTAAGCTTAGGCTCAGACAACAGCAATTGGCCCTGGACAAAGAGTCCCTAGGAGTCCAGAGAGCTGGAAAAAAGTTGGGACTAGAGTACCATGGTGGCAGCAACAGTGTCCCTAGAGTTAAAGAACATCCATTTTACCATAGGAACCTGAGCAAGATTGTCCCTCCCTACCATGTTGGGATGACATCCATAAATGGATAACTGCTTTAGAGAGGGCCTGTAAAGTTCAGAGGGTCCCTCAAGAGCAGTGGGCAGCTATCATGTGGCTCTCCTTTGCTGACAAAGGTAGAGATAAGCTCCTCACTGTTAAAGAAGAGGATGCTGACAACTATTCAATCTTGAAGAGTGCTCTCATTGATGGGTTTGGCTTAACCACTGGACAGTATAGGATTAAGTTCAGAGACACCCAGAAGACACAGAATCAAGACTGGGTAGACTTTGTGGATAGTGCCATTAAGGCTCTGGAAGGCTGGTTGCTTGGCAGCAAAGTGAATGATTTTAAGGGATTGTCCAATTTGATTATGAGGGAGCAGATCCTTAATAATTGCCAAAATCAGTTGTTGCATCAGTACCTGGTTGACTCTGATCTGACTTCTCCCAAGAATTGGGAAAGAAGGCAGATAAGTGGGTCAGAACCAGGATTAAGCAAAAAAACCAGAACAATGGTGGTGACCAAAAGAAGCAAGATGCTAAAACTTCAGAAAAGGGTGGGGACAAGGGTAAAGATCAAAAGTCTTCATCAGGGCCCCAAAAACCTTCATCTGGGGGGGAGTCACAATCTAACAAATGTAAAGACAAAAAGAAACCTTGGTGTTATCTCTGTAAACAGAAAACACATTGGACAAGAAGATGCTGATTGTCCAAAAGCCAAGGAAAATCCTCCTACCACCACTGCCCCTAAGGCAACTGCGCCCCCTAGCACAAGTACAGGTGATGGTACGGGGAACAAGGGATTAGTAGGGTTAACCCTGGGCTCCGAGATGGGTTCTGGCCTAGTCCGAACTCCAGCTCAGGCTGTACTAGTCTGTGATGGTGGCATGGATGGATCTTGCCACCTTATTTGTCAGTCCCAGTAACCTGGGCAAATATAGACAACAGCCTTTGATCAATGGTAAGGAGGCCATGGCATACAGGTACACAGGTGCAAGTTTCACTATGGTGACAGATGTACCAAGTGACCTATGCTAACAATGTCAGGACTTATCATTCCTTGGCAGTTGTTAATTTCAGCTGGGGAGGGGTAACTGGCCCTAAGAAAGTTGTGGCTAGCTCAGACTTTCCAGTGGAGTGATTGTTGGGCAATGGGAAGGGGTGGGAGCACACTGCTGAGCTCCCAGCACAGTTCGCCCCTTAGCATTCTGGTAAATGCAGTTTGTAGTGCATGCTTACTTGGTATTTTGCTGGAGTGTTCCACCAAAGTTGGTGCAGATTAGTGCTGTCATCTCTAGACACATGTGTTTCTGGATTTTATCCGTCATCAGTAGAGATCAAAAACGATTTTCTTCTGGGGTTGCTGAGCAGGCTGCCACAATTTTTACAGGTCTCAGTACCTCTCAGAGGCGCACAGGTGCATCTCCACTAGCTCGTCAGCTCAATGGCTCAAGGGAGCCTTTTTAAACAGGAAGGGGTGGGAGGACACTGCTGACCTCCCAGCACAGTTCGCCCCTTAGCATTCTGGTAAATGCAGTTTGTAGTGCATGCTTACTTGGTATTTTGCTGGAGTGTTCCACCAAAGTTGGTGTAGATTAGTGCTGTCATCTCTAGACACATGTGTTTCTGGATTTTATCCGTCATCAGTAGAGATCAAAAACGATTTTCTTCTGGGGTTGCTGGGCAATGATTTGGAGACTTCAGATTGGGCTGAAGTAGAGTTAAGGACTCATGCAGCAATCCTGGGCATCACTGCAGATGTGTTTGCTGAGACCAGGTCACATGCCAAGCTGGCTAATACTGAACAGGCCTTGGATCCTGGAACAATGGACCAAGGGCCTTCCAAGAGAAGGAGCAGGAGAGGTAAGGCTGTGTCTTCCCCCGAGACTCAGAGTGAGGATCAATCTCTTGAGGGAGATTATCTCAGTACCTGTGAAGGAACTGTCTCAGAGGAACTGGAACTGGATCAGGTTGAGTTATTGGGGACAGGGGGCCCTTCCAGGGCAGATTTGAGTTTGGAGCAGCAAACCTGCCCCTCTCTTGAACCCCTCAGACAGCAAGCTGCTACTGAGGCTACTGGGAGTGTCAGTGGATCTCACAAGATCTATTGGGATGAGGGACTCCTATACTCAGAGGGTAGAAACCCCAAGCCTGGTGCCACCAGGAGGTTGGTCATACCTCTGAAGTTCAGGTGCTTCCTACTCACCCAAGCACATGACATCCCCTTGGCAGGACACCTAGGCCAAAGTAAGACTTGGGACAGGGTTTTTCCTCACTTTCACTGGCCTCATTTCAGAAGACACAAAGAAGTTTTGTCACCCCCTGTACAACCTGTCAAGCCAGTGGTAAGTCAGATGGTACCACAAAGGCCCCCCTCATACCACTACCTGTGGTGGGGGGTTCCCTTTGAGAGGGTTGGGATTGATATCATTGGTCCCATGAATCCTCTGACTGTTTCTGGACACAGTTATATTCTAGTGGTGGTGGACCATGCCACTAGGTATCCAGAGGCCATACCCCTTAGAACCACCACAACTCCTATGGTGGCCAGGGCCCTCCTGGGAATTTTTTCCAGAGTGGGTTTCCCTAAGGAGGTCTTAACTGACAGAGGTACAAACTTCATATCAAGTTATATCACTGCAATGTGGAAGAAGTGTGGAGTGAACTATAAGTTCACCACACCCTATCACCCTTAATGCAATGGGTTAGTTGAAAGGTTCAACAAAACCCTAAAGGGCATGATCATGGGCCTTCCAGAAAAGCTTAGGCGAAAATGGGATGTCCTGTTGCCCTGCCTTCTCTTTGCCTACAGAGAGGTCCCACAAAAGGGGGTTGGCTACAGCCCTTTTGAACTTTTGTTTGCGCATCCAGTCAGGGGTCCCTTGTGTTTGGTGAAGGAGGGATGGGAGTTACCTCTCAAAGCTCCCAAACAAAACATAGTGGACTATGTACTTGGTCTCCGCTCCAGGATGGCTGAGTACATGAAGAAGGCAAGTAAAAACCTTGAGGCAAGTCAAGAATTGCAAAAAGCTTGGCATGACCAAAAGGCTGTACTGGCTGTTTATCAGCTAGGGCAGAAGGTTTGGGTGTTGGAGCCTGTGGCCCCCAGCAGCGCTCCAGTATAAGTGTAGTGGACCCCATACCATACTTGAGGAAAAGGGAGAGGTCACCTACTTGGTGGACCTTGGTACTCCCAGGAACCCCCACAGGGTGGTCCATGTGAACAGGCTCAAGCCATACATTGACAGGGCTGACATGGGCTTGCTTGTGGCAACTGATGAGGGACAGGAGGAAGAGAGTGATCCACTCCCTGACTTCCTCTCACAGAACCCTAATGATGGGTCAGTTGATGGTGTAGCTTTGGCAGGCAGCCTCACTGGCCAACAACAATTTGATTGTAGGAAGGTCCTCAATCAATACAGACACATGTTCTCTCTGACCCCTAGTCAGACCACCTGGTGTACCCATGAAGTGGACACAGGTGAAAGTCTACCTGTTCAAAATAAGATTTACAGGCAGCCTGACCATGTCAGAGACTGCATCAGGACTGAGGTCTAAAAGATGCTAGAGTTGGGAGTAATTGAGCCCTCAGATAGCCCTTGGGCTAGTCCAGTGGTCTTGGTACCAAAACCTCACACCCAGGGCAGTAAAAGAGAGATGAGGTTTTGTGTTGACTACAGGGGACTCAATGCAGTCACTAGGACTGATGATCATCCAATTCCAAGGGCAGATGAGCTTATTGATACTTTGGCCTCAGCCACGTTTTTGAGCACATTTGACCTCACTGCTGGCTATTGGCAAATCAGACTAGCTGAGGATGCCAAGCCAAAAACAGCATTTTCAACCCCCAGTGGGCATTATCAATTTATTGTGATGCCCTTTGGTTTGAAGAATGCACCTGCCACATTCCAAAGGCTGGTGAATAAAGTCCTTACAGGTCTGGAAGCCTATAGTGCAGCATATCTTGATAATATAGCTGTCTTTAGCTCCACCTGGGAGGATCACCTAGTCCTTCTGAAGAATGTTTTAGAGGCTCTGCAAAAAGCAGGCCTCACTATCAAGGCTACTAAATGCCAGATAGGGCAGAGCAAGGTTGTGTACCTGGGCCACCTTGTGGGTGGAGGCCAGGTTCAACCTTTACAGAGCAAAATCCAGACCATCATGGACTGGTTTGCTCCAACTACCCAGACTCAGGTCAGAGCTTTCTTGGGCCTTACTGGGTATTACAGGAGATTTCTTAAAGAATATGGGTCTATAGTGACTCCCTTGAATGATCTCACATCAGAAAGAATGCCCAGCAAGGTTCAGTGGACAGTTAGCTGTCAGAAGGCATTTGATGATCTCAAGCAGGCCATGTGCACTGCTCCCATTCTACAAAGTCCTGACTGCTCCAAGCAATTTATTGTCCAAACAGATGCATCTGAGTTGGGGAGAGGGGCTGTGTTGTCACAACTTAATGCAGAGGGTCAGGATCAACCAGTAGCTTTTATCAGCAGATGGTTGACCCTAGAGAGAAAAGTTGGTCAGCTATAGAGAGGGAAGCCTTTGCTGTGGTCTGGGCCCTGAAGAAGCTGATGCCATACCTGTTTGGCACTCACTTCATTGTTCAGACAGACCATAAGCCCATCCTATGGATAAAACAGATGAAGGGTGAAAACCCCACATTTTTGAAGTGGTCCATTTCCCTACAGGGGATGGACTATACAGTGGAACATAGACCTGGGAGTAACCATGCCAATGCAGATGGACTGTCCAGATATTTCCACTTAGAAAATGAAGACTCAACTGGGCAAGGTTAGTCTCATCTCCTTACGTTTGGGGGGTTGTGTAGGAAAGTGGGATCTGCTTCTTATGGTTACCCCCACTTGCTTCATGTTACACTGTTATTGACTAGTCTTACTGGGATGCTGCTAATCAGTACCCCAGTTTATCTGCTTTCTCCCTAAACTGTTATGTCATGTACTTAGGTACAGTCCAGATTGGATACTGGTGTACCCATGTCAGTCCCTAGTATATGGTGCCCATGTACCCAGGGCATAGGTACCCCAGAGGCCTCCCATGGGCTGAAGCATGTATTATGCCACCCATGAGAGGCCATGAAAAATTGACCTACAGGCCTGCCATTGCAGCCTGTGTAAGTTGGTGCATGCACCACTTACTTAAGATATAGGTTTACTATATCTAAGGGTCACTACACTTAAAACCTATAAGTCACCCCTATAGCAGGCCTTGACAATCCTGAAGGCAGGGTGCTTGGTTCTAAGTGAGAGGGTACTGCATGAGCAGGACACCCATGCAGCCTACGGAGTCCATTCTCCCGGGTTGTTAATGCTGCAGCCATTTATGACATATAGAGTGGCATTATGCAACCGCGTGATGATCAACTCTAAAATGGCTGAAAGTATTCCTATCATGTTTGGTATCCAACATTGTGGAATCATACACCCCACACCGGTAACTAGTGTGGGTGGTATGATTCCACCCCTCAGAAACAAGTTTTGTGAGGTCCCTGGTGTTCCCAGTACAAGCCTTCTAGTCCCGGGCAGCTCAAAATGGTTGCTGCCGACCAGAGACACATTTCTGCCCTCCTGCTGCTGAGCCAAGCTCGAGCAGGGGAAGACAGAACAATAGGCATCCTGTCACAGGGAGGTGTGACCACCTCCCAGACAGGATTTAGTGTATTAGGCCTGGGTGGGTGTGCTTGCCAGTGACCGAAAGTCTGCATATGGGGCACATTTGGTGTCCCTGTGCATAGTCCAGTTCAAACCAGTCCTGGGAGCCGTTAGCTCCTGCTCTGGCACAAAACTGCATTCAAATATATCCTCAAAATCCAAAAAAGGCACACATTATTGCTTTTTAGGTGACTCGTATTTAATTCGGTCACTTTTCATAACGTATTATCATGTTCAATGTTCAAGATAGAGGGGTGGTTGCTCCAAGGGAAAATGTGAAGAAATAAAGTGCTCGTGAAGTAAGATAGAATATACAAGAGGGAGATCCAATCAAGAAAAACAATGATTCATCATTATTTACATTACAATCGCATTAGCAAAACTGGTCGTGATTCATGATTGCACCAGTTCTACATTGGGGCAAACCAGCTGGTCTGCTCGAGCTGGATTCCCCCGGGCTGTGTGAAGATGATTCATTAAGATGCCGTGGGCGATTTTTCTCACCCATTGATTGAAGACTAACTGCTGTTATCAAGCCGCAATTCCATTGCGGACCTTTATATCCATATCTAGGGGCGGCACTTTAACTGTGCATCACCCATGATCAGTTGCTCCCTCCATCCCTCCTTTCTGTCCTGAGGAAGACCCGCCTGCAGAGGATAAAAACTGCCCTCATTGCACTAGGGTCGAAACGTCGACATTCTCCCCTGCTCGGGGCCTGTACTTGATATTATCCCAGTCCTACTTGCTTACAGACAAACGTTGTTTGTTAACTTTTGAGAAATGAACAAAATGAATAACCAGGAATTAACTATTGGACAGGCCCCAATGTAGAACTGGTGCAATCATGAATCACGACCAGTTTTGCTAATGCGATTGTAATGTAAATAATGATGAATCATTGTTTTTCTTGATTGGATCTCCCTCTTGTATATTCTATCTTACTTCACGAGCACTTTCTTTCTTCACATTTTCCCTTGGAGCAACCACCCCTCTATCTTGAACATTGAATAGGATAATACGTTATGAAAAGTGACCGAATTAAATACGAGTCACCTAAAAGCAATAATGTGTGCCTTTTTTGGATTTTGAGGATATATTTGAATGCTTTTTTAAATAAGTTAATGGTACATTGTTGAATTAGACTATATATGTACCGTATGCTGTTTATGATCACTACAGACAACTAAGATTTAACATAAGTCTAGGACCATTGTTTTTCTATACCAATCAGTACCCAGGTCCATTGACTTCTATGGGTTACCCCATTATATCTTACTGGCACAAAACTGGACAAAGGACATGGGAGTAACCTCCCTACTGTCCTAACCCTCCCTTGGGAGGGTCCCCTGAATCTGTCCAACTCTCTCCCGTGGGTACAAAGGGCTTACCTTGCTGTAGGACCCTAGATTCGACGTGGACAGGATTCTGAACCAGAAACTTCAACCGTCTAGACACTCTGGACTTTGCTGAACTTTGTTTGGGCCCGACTTCGTCTCCCACTCCGTCCAAAGTATCGGTTGTGCCCGTGCACCATAGAGGCTCCATGCAGGACCTGTGGAGCATTAAGGACAACTGAAGACATCTCCCTTGAAGTGAAGGAGTCACTCCCCTGAAACCGCAGGCACCACATCACAACTGACCGGTCTGCTGCTCCTGAGCTCCTACGGACTCCGAAGGCTCCAGCAACACAGGCAGTGGGTTTCCAAGTCCCTTGATGTCTGAGCTGCCCTCTCACCAAGTTTTAGGTCAGAATCCCTCGTGGGGGCTGCAATACCCATACCCCTGTGCACCGTGTACTTTTGCAAGTGCATATGCTTGTTGGCATTCCTAAAACAAGTGCACTAGGCTCCGAGTAGCCCAAACCTTTGGCACCATTTCTACCAAAAACCTTTGGCCTCCACGAACCTAGTGCTTCATGGGCCGTTGCTTTGTAAATGTGATCGAGGTCCCCTCGCGACTCCTGTGCTTCCGGCCTTTTGGTCCTCTTGAGGGTCATCTTTGCTTTTCTTGGGCTCCCCTGGTTGCACCAGGCTTGCCCTGACTCCCCTGCGTTTGGTGAGTCTCCTGGACCTTGCTGGTCTGAACCGTAACCTTTCTTGACCATCTTCATGGGTTGCCGCTGCCAAGGCTTTTTGGTGCTCCAGCTGGACACCGACCCCTCAGCTCTCGACATCCTTTGTGGGACAGCTCATATCCGGCTCCTGGTCATCCCTGGCATCTCCTGGTCCCGGTGGCTGCAGAGTCAATAACCCGCTCAACTCACCTGAAGCACCCGACATCGGTAGGCATTTGTCTACCGAGCCCCTGGTCACTCCTGAGTGACCCAGACTCTGTCCCCAATCCTTTCAGGTACTCTTCATCCCGAATCGACCTCTGGATTCCAACGGACACTTTTCTTCTTTCCCGTAGTGGCATTTCCTTGAAGTCCTCCCTTGAGATCGACAGCGGTTTCCAACACCATTTCAGCCCTATGCACCCAGCTTCCCTGGGATAGGTAACTCTGGTACTACAGTATCCACAGGTGGGGTTGCTCTTCAACCTCCTATGATCCAAAGGGTTTCCTCGTAATCCACTGGGAAGGGTCCTTAAACTTAAAAACTGCAACCGCGACTCTCCCATAGAATTGTTTTGTGCATGCGGTCGTGTTCCCACTCTGCACCCGTCGTCCGTGGGGTCCCTACTTACTCACCTTGGGTGGTTCCTTGGGGTCCCAGCGATTCTACATCCTCTAGATACTGTCTTGACTCGAGTCGTGGTTCTTATACCACTATTTTAGTATATGGTTTGATCTCCCTCTGGAGCCCACTGTGTATTAGTGCTACTTATGATTGTTTCTGTGCTACAGTATTGTGTGCTTTGTGTATATCTGCGTGTAGCAGATACTGTGAGGTATTTAGAGTGTGTTATAATAATAAATACATATTTTTATAACTACAGTGTGGTTCTCCTTTCATTTAACCAATACAATAAGGTTGCATTCTGGTAAAACAAGCTGCTTAACATTCCTTCAAGACTAAGCCTGAGGCTGCTCTCCACAGCTACCACTTGGATAGCTTTCTAAGGTTATCTTTGACCTCTTAAATCACCATAAGGGTTGTTTGGACTGGTACAGGGTGCCCACTTTAAATAGTGGACAGCATATACCAGGCCAACTTCTCACACTGGCTTTCTCCGGACGAAGCATAAAAAGCTGTTTTTAGATAAAGCTGCCAGGGACAAATGGGCATGCAACAAATACAAAAGTTCTGTAATTTTATATCATATGGCGCCCCTTGTTAAACCTGGAACTCAGTCTTATTGGTCATTTGTATTAAATTCTCAACATCGCTTCGTCTTGATACAGTTTCATTTAAATATGATTCCCCTTATGCTTGGTTTTCCGGCTAATACCCATACAGTAGATGCTCTGCCCCCTTGCCCCTGTAACAGAAGATCTGCACAGACAAATTTGTATCTTTTAGTTTTTTTTAAACTTTTTATTTGCCTCAAAGGAAAACCTTTATTGTGCCCCTGCTCCACAAATATAATTTTATACAATGCCGCCCAGCACTTTATTATATTCAACAGTTAGTTGACCATTATGTCTGCTTTGCGGTAGCATTATTTTTGTGGGCTGCATTAAAACGTAGGTGATTGCGTAAGGATATGTGATGCTGAGCGTTTAAAGGTATTTTAAACATGATCTGTTTTTAAATCTAGTTTTATCTTTATGTATTAGGATGTATCTTTTTTATGAAGAGTTAATGAATGTGAAGGCCCTATTTGATTTTATGAATTAAGGAATCAAATTTTATTTGAGCGGTTCTATTGCGATTGATGATGGACTTTGATTGTGAAGGGTTGTAGTATGTTGATTCAGACGAGCTTTGTTTTTATACCATTTTACATGATATTTTAACAAGATTTGGTAGTACAATGCATGTTTACTTATTTATGTTACTTGTTAAAACTTTTATGCATTGCAAAATGCGAATAAAGTCTGATGATGACTACTGCACATTCAGATCAGATACAGTGGCAGAACTCATGTGTATCAAACAAACTGTATTTTTTTATTTGGATCACAAATTTAAAAAAACTTATCAGGCCATTGGTCAGTCCACATTTGTGAAGGTGGGGGCAGGTGAGCAATAGGTTTGCCACCTATCTTGCCTACAAAACACTGCCAGCGAACCTCCCCAGGAAGGGGCAGCTAGTGGGCATGTCAGGCCCCTCAAGGATCTCATTTGGGAGGGGGAGCTTGGGTTTGGGAGGGGTGGATTTTGCCCTGGGAGTAGTTTTCTTAGGTTTGGGATGGGGCTTGGCTCTTCTACTCCTTCAGGTGGTGGATTTGAAGGAGTGGCACATGAGGTGGAAGGATAGGGGATGGGCATGGAAAAAGGGGGCCTGAGTTGAGGGGAGAGGGAGGTGTCCAACAGGGCGCAGTTCAAGGGCAAGGAAGTATGGGTGATGGATAAAGGGTGTGGGATAACCATAGGTGGGGTCAGGTTGGGGGTAGAGGGAGTGCAAATGTCTGCTGTAGGTGGCTCTGATGTGGGTGTAGGTGTGCTCGGTCGGCTGATGTTGGGTGGTGTTGATGGGTGTGTGGGTGCAGGTGTGCTGTCTTGGTTGATGTTGGGTGGTGTTGATGGGTGTGTGCTGCATGTTTCTGTTTGGGTGGGTGCATGTACAGGTGTGTGTGTGCTTGGGGCAGGCAGAGGAATAGGGTCTTTGGGTGCGTAGGGGGATGGGATAGAGAAAGCATGTAGGGGGTAAGGCTGGTATGGGTGTAGGGCTGCCGGTAATGAGGAGGCCATAGCCTGATAAGATCCCTGTGGGGCACACATACCTCCTAGAATGCCACCCAGGTAGGCAACCATTTGAGTCCATTGGCTGCCAGACCCTGGATGGCATTCAACAGTGCAGTCTGCCCAACAGAGATCTGTTTCAGAAGGTCAATACCCTCCTCACCAAGGGCAGCTGGGGCACAGGGGCAGGGGTTGAGGTGCCTGGAGCTGAGGAGACAGCTCCCCTTTTAGGGGAGCAGGCCTGGACAACTGGGTGGGGAGCAGCAGGGAGGGCAGAAATGGAACAGGGGTGGCAACCAATGATGGCATAGCACCAGGATGGGTGGGGTCCACCACCATCAAGGAGTGGCCACTGGAATCCGACTTGCTGGATGCAGTCAAGGAGTCCAGGTCCTCCGCGTCACTCTGCTCGGCCTCTTGGCCACTGGGTCCATCTGTATTGGTGTCCCAACCGGACCCACTTGGGCCAGCTGTTTCCCTAACATCCTGGGCTCTGTCTTCTCCGCTTGCCTGGGTAGATGCTGAAAGGACAAATGAGCTTGGTTAAATTCAACAGTGTTGACACACTGGAGGAACAGCTCAGTACACACAGCACAACCAAATTAGCTGTTATCACACAACCTACTTAGATGGCTAAATTGACTACAACCTTAGCAGTAGCACATGCATGTTTATCAACATGACTTTGCAACAGTTGTACACAATGATGTTTGGACCACAGTCTGTCACAATTGCATGAGTCACCTTGTCACTACACAATCTTCCTGTATGTTGCAGGGTATTACTTCATCTTGTATACTTTGCCCCTTTTCACATACTACAGTAACGATGTGACATCAACTAGCATGGGCATGCTCGCAGCAGTCCTATCTATTCCATACAATGGCCTGCTACAGCCACTAATTATTTCTGAATTCCATTTCCCTATGCACTGATGTGAGCCTGATACAGATATATATCCTAGCAATATGTGTGGAAACAAGGAGAATGTGTCTAAGAAAGTGCCCAGTCCAAACTGTTCACACGACCACTTTCACACTTCTTCATATGTACTCTGTCACAACACATTTGAATATTGAATAAAATGGTAAGATTAGCTATGTATCATGTGTCTCACACCAAAGTATCCTGTAGACGATGTGGCTCAACTTTGGTTGAGATGTCATCACATACATCCATATGACCTGACACCACCTAGGCCTATGGACATTCCGACTCCAGTTTGGTGCACTCACCACAACCATTTCCTCATAGCGTATTGTATAGCTATTACAAGAGGTAAGAGTGATGAGACACAGGGAATGTCCTTTCCATGTAGTGTATGTTACACTTGTAGACAATAGGGAAGGGACATCACATCACCTAACATTTTCTCACTTAGAAGTATTCCATTATGTTGCTGACAGTACACACTGACATATTTCATTTCATTTCAAGTCACTTTATTTCGGCACGCCAGGGCCATAAAAGTACAATTCATTTGTAATAAATACAATATGCAACATAGTTGAAAATCCATCACAGAATAGATCATAAAAAGTGCATTGATTATTACCTAAAAATATAACCATATAAAAGTATATACAGTTAGTTATCAAAATAGGGGAGTATCATTAAAAACAAAACGTTATTATGGCAATAATATATACCAAATACAGTGAACTTAAATAAAAACACATCATATAAGAGGACGGCAAAGGGCTTTTCTACGGAGCACCCACATTGCACCCAGAAATTTGCCAATGGAAATGGCCATTACTGGGCGAGAATCTGATCTAAGAATGCGGAGGGCTTTCTGATGGTTCCGTACACCTATTAACCTGCAAATCAGTGCTAGCCAATTATGCCGAGGGGATAAATAGCCTGGACACGCAAACAGGACATGGGGGACACTTTCTCTTAGGTAGTCACAAATAGGGCAAGAGGTGCCTCCTTCACCATTCCAGCCTGATGTAAACGTCCTGAGAGGTAAAGTGCCTATACGGAACTGAAAGTAAAGTTTTCTATGCAATGGAACGGACACTACATCCCAAAATGACTCCAGCCCCCAAATGGAATTAATGTCCATGTAATCACTGTTTAACTTGGCCGTGGCTGCCTTTTGAGAATCCTCAGCCACCAAAAGTGACCAGTATTTCGTTTTCATCAAAGCCTTTGGTGGAAATACAGATGTGTCTGGATGATCCCACAAGTCATGGTGCCCTAATGAGTACAAGACTGACTTCATGTTTTTAAGCCATAAGATTTTGTTAAATTGGTCAGCATTCATAACATCCTTTAGCCATTCAACATTTTGGGCAAGTTCGGGAGTAGTCCACACGTGTCTCTAATACAACAAGGGCCGCAGACGGATTTTATCCAAGCCCCTAGTGACACCTAGGTCCCTAAACAAAGGATATAGCGGGGTACTAACTGGAAGGGAAGCCAAATTCCTGAGGAATTTGTTCTCGCTTCTTATGATGTCGTCATGTTTTGAGAACCCCCACAATTCGGCCCAATACAGGGCTGGCCACAGATCCTTGGCCTCATATATTTTGAGTGTAGGAGAGATAAGTTTGGAGTAAGATGTTGAAAACTCCTGAAGTATTACACCTGAAATCTGCTTAAGCGTAGTGTTGGCCTTGTTGATATGGAGATGCCAAGACATGCCCTCTGAAAAAGTGACCCCCAAATATGCAAAGGAATTAACCTTCTCTAGGGGAACTCCTCCTAAGAGTAGATTAACCTTGAGAGATCTATGCTGATCACATATGACTCCAACAAGCGTTGGTCATTGTAGCTGTATACCGCCACAGCCTCACCTGGTGTTTTTGAGGGGCAAGAAAGCGAGGAAGTGGGCAGCCAAACACCGGAGCTTCCCCAGGAGGAGGGAAACTGCAGCTCCCATCATTCCCTGCGTGAAGGTCGCGCATAAAGAGGAACCGCCGACCCGCAGCGGGTGTACCCACAGTCACAGCCTCACCTGGTGTTTTTGAGGGGCGAGAAAGCGAGGAAGCAGGCAGCCAAATGCCAGAGCTTCCCCAGGAGGAGGGTAACTACAGCTCCCATCATTCCCTGCACGAAGGTCGTGCATAAAAAGGAACCGCTGACCCACGGCGCGGAACGCGCGCGGGGACGCACCCGGGGATGCGCCAGGGCCAAGGGCGGGCCCGTCCAAGCCCGTCGGAGCCCGGAGGAGGCCGGGATGGGCCCCTTCTCTAAAAACTGTGTCTTCAATAAGGTATTGTGCCCAGTCTTTCTAATATTTTCTGTTATTTACATCCAATCCTAGAGCCTCCCTACAGGATGAGTAAGCGCAAGGGTCAGAGTGACTAGAGGGACCAGTTGGGTGGTGGCATTGCGGGGACCCTTGATTCCTTCTTAACAAGGGCGACCTCAGTTCTAGCAAGTGAAATTGTACTGACGGAACGCTGCGTATCTCTGGAGCCCATCTCTCAAAAAAGATCTTCTCTGGGGGGAAGACACTACTTATTGCCCCTAACCAACCCCCTCCATTAGACCAGGAAGTAGAAATAGAAACATTTACAGGATCAATACCCCAACACCCAGCCTTGACAAGTACTACAAAAAGAGTATCCACGAGGGCCGCAGGCGCGAAAAAGCCCCTGGGAGCCAACCCTGAACCCCCAGATAAGAGGAAAAGGGGTGCTGGCCCACAGAGACAGAAACCAGCGAAAGCCCCTAGTTCGACCAAAACAGGGGGGAGTGAGGAAACGGAAATAGAACAAGGTGGACCAAGCCTTTCGGAAACCTCAGTTCCAACTCCGTGCCCCTTGACAAATGAGGATATGTGGCAGAGAATAGAAACCTTGGTTTCTACCATGTTGAATCCCATCTCACTAAAGTTAAGCCGGATCGAAGAGAAGCTAGCTGGTTTAGAAATCCAGGCCAACCCATAACTTTCGTGCACTAGAGACATTGTTTGCTAGGTCCGGCTCAACAACTGGACCAGAGATCCAAACGCAATTACCACCACGCAGAATAGATTTGACCACGATTTGTCCAAATATTGTGCCCGCATCCACCGACTTGGCCAATCCATTACATCTCAATCCTGATACTCACATCGGTATAACCCCCGGCATAACTGCCCACACCCAGGCATACCAGCAATATTCCAATGCAGTGGAGGACACAACAAATCGCCAAAGCCACCACCCCAACACAGCCTCTGCATCTCAGGGTATACCCACGCTAGGGCGGGGTGGACGAGCTGATTACCGAAGGGATGAAAGACTTAATACTTGACCCACAGTGACTGGAACACAGACTTTACATCGTTCCCCGGCAGCCACACCTTTGGTACTGGTACTGGGGAATGTACCACCACTGACGGTGGGCCAACTAGAATCCACAGTGCAACTGATGTCTAAAGCCCTTCATTGGATGACACAAAAACTGAATGAGGTGGGGGGCAGGGGCAGGAGCTTCCCAAGTCAAATGATTATGGCTAGAAGGGAAGCCTGGGTAGGCCCCGCAAGGAAAGAAATGCGGGGAGATTGTGTGGTTCTAAATTTTAAAAATGAATTTGTTGTTAGACCCCTTCTAGAGTATCTAGGTAAAGCTTCCTCTAAGAGTTCCCAGATTATTGCGTTACCACTGGGATATTTTTATAGACCCAATCTCCTGTTGGCTCCAGGAGGCAAATCACAGCAGAGGGAGGGCC
The DNA here is from genome assembly GCA_963921515.1 of Calotriton arnoldi. Lineage (NCBI taxonomy): Eukaryota > Metazoa > Chordata > Amphibia > Caudata > Salamandridae > Calotriton > Calotriton arnoldi. The sequence goes on from CAWUFW010017364.1 coordinate 133,954, forward strand.
AGGCACGGAGGAACTCATGGGGAAATCCTGGGGCACTGGGCTTGAGGCTGGAGAATAGATTTGCCCCTCTGTCCGACCTAGAAGCATGCGATTGACTACATCCAACGGAGTTAAATTCTCAAGTTAAATGTGAGGGTCAGGTTATCTCGGCCCCTGTCACCAGAGAGAGCCCACAGTCACCCAAATTACAATGGGGGCAAACAAAATGGTGTTTAAGATAGCCTCGTGGAAAGTGGCTGGTATTGCCCCAAAATTGAGTGACAATAATTGGTTAGAAATTTGGCAAGATCACAACATTGCATGCTTCCAAGAGACCTGGTCTACGGAGCCAATATTTATAAATGGATATCGCTCCTTCCTAACACCAGCTAATCCTTCTGTCTCGGGGAGGGCCAAGGGGGGCATCCTGACTCTAATTTCAAACAGATTACCGGTAAAAGTAATAAAGTTCGAAACTTCAAACCCAAATTTTCATATGCTCACACTTGAGGTACAACAGGAAGGCACATGACTCTTAATTAATTTTTATAATAATGACTTTGGCCCAAATATGCACACCATCATCGGAGAGGTCGATAAGGCATTAGACAACTCCTTATGTAATATCAAGAATGAAGCAGTTAACATCATATGGCTGGGTGATTTTAATATACATCTCTGCAAATACAACAAAGTCCCTGTATGTGGATTAGAGGACATGGAGGGAAATCCCATATATCACTTTACTCACAATGAATATGGTAATTGTTTAAAAAGGATATTATCCTCATTAAATATGGTAGTAATCAGCGATCCAGACCCCCCAATAGGCAATTCAATGGGAACCTTTCAGCGAAATGGGTCCGAGTCAACGATTGACCATATATTACTTACTAATCCTCTCAGTATAAGGGCCATTAAGTTAGGAAATCAATTCACGACTTTTAGCGACCATGCTATTTTATCCCTACAGCTAAAGGTACTCATAGGGGACCCACCCTGCCACCAGAATGTTGGAACACCAATTGTGGCAAGGAGAAATGGAGTCCAACTAAAGTGGGCCCACATTGACAAAATAAAGAAGATTCCAGAAATTATATCAGACATACGGGATAACATATCTATATCTCTAGAACCAGAGGCAGATGCAGGGGAAATGGTGTCCACCTTTTGCGGCCTCTTAGAGAAGGTAAAACTGGCCCTTACACGCACAAAAGCGCCAAATATAGCGAATGCTAGGGGTTGGTTCGACTCTCCGTGCACAAAAGCAAGGAAGGCTTTGATGCACGCCTTGAAAACTAGACCCAGAATCCCAGACCAAATAAAAGTATTGCGGGCCGCCTATTAATTAGCACGAAAAAACAGAGAAAAATCTATTAAGGAGGAGACTTGGGCGGACCTTGATGAGGCAGCCAGAACGGGCAATAGCCGCGATTTCTGGAAGTTAGTAAACGCAACATATTTTGAAAATCCCAGAGATCCCACAACAGACATTAATGTAGATGAGGAGACATGGGTTGCCCACTTTGAAAATATTGTTGCCCCAAGTGCCTGCTCCCTAACACCACCTTCCTCTACGGAGTTAAACCCTCATGCTCCTCTCTTTTTCTCACTCATCGAAGTGCAAAAAGGTCTGATGTCATGCAGCACGGGAAAGGCCCCAGGACCGGACGGAGTCCCAATTGATTTTTTTCAGGAAAAACCGGACCTATGGGCACCCCTATTAATGAACGTCCTGAACAGTATAGCTTTGAAAGGACCCCCCCCTTCATGGTCAATGGGTGTCATTGTTCCAATCTATAAAAAAGGGGACAGGGTCAACCCAAAGAACTACAGACCAATTTCCCTGCTGGATGCCACATCGAAGCTCATGGGCCGGCTCCTCCTCTCCAAGTTAGAGGGGTGGGCCAAGGAGAATAGCATCTTAATCCAGGCCCAGTATGGGTTCCAGCAGGGAAGGGGTACTGTGGATCAGTGCTTGAATTTAGCACTGATAATAGAAAAATATACTAGACTGAAGAAAGAAAAGATCTACATGGCTTTCATGGACCTGTTGGCAGCGTTCGACTGTGTGGTCCATGCAAAGTTATGGAATATAATGGAGCTGATGGGGGTTGACCCAGCTATAATAAATTTCATTAGACAGCTGTATTCAAACGCCGCGGCATCAGTCCGCCATACCAAATATGGGGACTGCACACGCCCATTTAAAATCGCCAGGGGAGTTAGGCAGGGCTGTGTCCTTGCCCCATTCCTCTTCTCCATTTATACAAATGGAGTTGAGAACGCTCTCACCGTGGCTACACGGGATGTCCCCATTTTTGATTCCCAACTGTTACCTATATTGGCTTACGCGGACGACGCAGTGTTGATTGCAAGAACAGGGCTTGGCTTACAACGTTTGATAACCACGTATGTCTCCTTCATGGATTCAATAGATCTGAAGGTAAACCAAACCAAGTCCTTTGCAATCATAGCCGGGGGAAAGAAAAAAAGATAAAATCCCATACTTACACGCGGACACTGGAAGAATAGAGGTGGTTGACACCTTACCTTACCTGGGGGTCCTCTTTGATAAAGATCTATCGTGGTCAAAGTTGGTGGAAGGCAGAAAGTCGGTAATGGAGAGAAGTCTCTCGGCCGTAAAATCCTTCGCCCAAAAATTGGGCTCAAGATCATTATTACCGATAAAAAATATCTATCAGGCCAAAGTAAAGGCGGCAGTAACGTATGGGGCGGGTGTCTGGGGTGTGGCAGCGACAACTGCACTGCAAACTACTGAAAATAACTTCTTTAAATCTGTAGTGGGTCTTCCTCTCTCTTCCTCAAATTACATTTTACACTTGGAACTGGGCTTGCCCTACATTGCAGACTCAATACATTGAACGCCGACTTCTAGACGGAGTACTCTCCGTGAGACGGATAACTCTTCTCTTCTTTTTACGAATACTGTATATTTAACGTGTCTGCAACATACTGATGAGATTGTCGCTGCTGGAACGTTTGGAATGGCTTCTAAAAGAATGATATTTCTTTTTGGGTTTTAACTTAGATTGTTGTAAGTGCTGTATTTCGTCTATAGCAGACATCCCGGTTTCTAACTCATTTGGATAATAAGTGACCGTGCCCTGAGGAAGTCTTGGGTGAAAGCCCATATAAGACGAAACACGTGTTGGCATTTGTGTGGCTATCAGTTGTGGAAACAAAGAATATGAAAACTGAAATACTCATCTGATTTGAACAATAAATTGAGAAGAACACTGAAGAAGACCATTGTGGATTTATTGATGGTGCAAATACGAATATTGCTCAGGACATTGATTTTGTTTGATATTTTATGCGTGTGTTGACATTGTCTTCACCCATTTAACAACGTCAGGTGGTCGTTGTTTGATGTCCTTAGGAGCAGTCTAATGGATGATGGGCTTTGATTTATACCAGGGTAAACCATATTGCGCAATCTAAACCCCACCACCTATTTGTCCCTTGTTTTCAATACATTTAGCCCCAATCCTCCTGTGGCATTCAATTTGGCGGAGGGACATGGTGATATTGACACAAACTATAATAAGGAATTGTTTAAGCATGGATAATCGCAGAATGTCCAGGTGGCTCGGCTATGTAGAGTCAGTCCTGAAGGAGATTGGTCTCCCTGAATTATTTAAGGACCCACTGGCTTGTCGGAAGGTCTCAAAACAATAGGTCACCAACATCTTTTTATCGATGGCGGATAATAAGCGAAAGGAATATTACAGAGAGAAACAAGCAGTCTGTACCTATCGCCAGAACCCACCATTGATAGAGGGAGGGTATTTCTATCTAGCAAATGTTACCAGTCCGCAACATAGATTCATACTACTGAGGTTTCGTATGAATATGATTCCATTGATGTTAGGTTACCAGGAAAAAACTTATAACCACTCAGATTTAAGTGTGTGCCCATGTGATAACCTTTCAACACAAACTGAACTGCACTTAGTTCTATTCTGCAGGCTCTATGAGAAAGAAAGGAACAACTATCTTAAGCCAATTTTAAAGCGAGGGAATTTTAATCAATGCCGGGTCGCACTATATTTTTTAAAATCATTATCTGACCCCCTGGTATGCTTTTCGGTAGCTACGTTCCTATGGGCCTGCATGAGAAAGAGGAAGGGGGGGCTGCTAAAAGGATTGGGCTTACCATGTGGTAACTTTTTTTTGCACAATATTATGGGGCTGCTCAGGAAACTAGAGTTTTTAGCATGTGGAAAGATTTTGTTGTAATAGGGTTTTTATCCCAAGATAAACTATGAATTATTTATTGATCTTATTATGTATTTATCTGTGCTTTTATGATCGTTTTTAACTGGATCGAATAAAGATTTGAATTGAATTGACTCCAACAAGCCTAATTTACACTACCTGCTGCATGTCAGCAGGCAGTTACAATCCCTCCACAATTCCACATGTGCATGTCACTTAAATGTCTACTTACATCTCACCAGCATGGGACATCACATTGTGAGACAGTACTGTCAGTCAACAGACCACGTTTGTAATTGCATCAACATTATCATCAGATGTTTTTCAATAAACTATGCAAATGGGTATGTGTCACACACCCACCCATGTCCACACACCCCTGGCTGTGATGAGACAAGACATGTATGCACATCACCAGTCACAAAAGTCCTTGACACCCTGGCTAACATATTCAATTGTGATGGACTCAGTTGTCATACTATGTAGAGCCTTCGATCTTGTAGTAAACACTTCTGCATATGATTGTGCAACACAGATATGTTACCAATGCCAACCATGTCTACACATGCAATTAGTCTTCTATATGGGTTACCATCAGTCAAGCTCCAGGTTGATGTGGTTGCAGGTACCTGTAAAAATGAATAGATGATTAGGCAAGACTCAGATTAGCCAGCAAAATACTCACCCCCTCCTCGCTGCTGTTGGGCCCTCAACTGCCCATCAAGCACCGGGTAGGCCACCATCAGGATGCGGGCCATTAGGGAAGTCAGGCTCCGGCACGCACCTCTACGATGTTGGGAGGACTTCCCCAACTGGATTTCTACGTTGTTCCTGGTCCAGCGTCTCAGGTCTTACCACCTCTTCCTGCGGTGGATGCTGTGCCCACGATAGACTCCCAGGGACTGCACCTTTCTAGCGATGGCTTTCTAATGTCTTAGCTTGAGATGGGCGTTGACCTGGATCGGTGCAGTAAATGAGGAGACTGAGTGGACATGCAAGACAGAGGTCATCTGTGTAACAGATCAAGAAGTTGTAAACACCTTGCACGTCCAAATATAACTTGACAAGACCACAAATGAGTGGTCTCCCTTGATGCCCAGGCACACTGAAATGAGGCAATGTTACACTAATCATCTAACGACTATACCAAACTCTGGTTGGGTTGTCTACATCCTCTCCCAACCTAACTACAACATTAAGGCCAGGGCTACTACACATGTTTTGTTGATTTAGACAAGATGTACCACTACACGCCATTGGGAGCACATAACAGCTGGGGAAAATCTGCATGACTGTACAGACACTTTAACAGGCCAGATGTGTGACTCTGTAGATGCTGTTCACAACATGACTGTTAGCACACTCTGTGATACATCCCAAAAACTTGCTTCAATATGGAAGGTCTGGCATGTGTCACACTTTGTGCTCACAATCTGAAAAGTAGTGGTCCTGTGTACAACTCCCTGTAAAAAAGATGTACGACTCATTGAGTGTGTGGCCGATGTCCTGGCAGCAGAGCTAAGCCATTTGGCACTTTCAGCCACTGTCACAGGGAAAACATAAACATTCCATTGTACAGATGGTCTGTTAGTTTCATGTGACACACCTGGTGATGCAGTGATGGACTTGACTGCTGTACTCACCAACTATCTGCACAGTACATGTGTCAAGAGTGCAGATACTCTGCCCAATGAGAGCACGAGTCATGGGCCTGTTACAACACACTTGTGGTAGTGAGGGGCCAGTCCTAAGGCAGTGTAACACATTGACAATGAGGATAAATGACAAGTACACTCAGGTCCGTGGCTCCTATCAGGTCTAATCTTATAGGGGCTTTACTAAAATGTCTTAGGGCCACCAATTGTCCTTGAACATTATTTCGGACACTATCTCTGGATCTGCAGATCTCCTTGAAGAAGACACTGTGCTGCAGTGCTATGTCATATATACTTCAGCTAAATCTTGGGCCAGTGTGGGTAGGAATCATTAATAGGATTAGCTTTCTGCATGCTTACCATAGTGAACCCACATTAACATCATATTTGCAAGTTGTTAATAGGTTGGTGTAAATGTAATGGTCGTGCAATACAGGCCAACAATGTTGTGTTGCTCACTTAACGTGTTTGTGATGTTCCGTCACTCCCAGCCAAGAGTTTGGTGCGGATTGATATGGACTGACAGATCTGGGGGACCATACACATACCTGCATTCAACTACTGATGCACCTTACATGTTACCTCCACTAGACATGCATTGCTACATGATTATTCCTTGGCAAATTGAATAATATCTCCATGTGAAGCCCATATTACTCCACATCACAGCCTGCATGCAGTTGTTTGTGCATGGCACATGGGTAGAATACAGTGCGACTTCAACATCATTATGGATAGGGTTTGCAGCCAATGTACAAAGCACCATCATCCATCACATCTCTGACCTAAATAGTGAGAATACATACTAAAATATCTGTCTGTGCTTTCACTCTCAAACTCATATACACATAGTTGAACATGGACATGTTAAGGTTGAGACATCAGCATCCTTCATACATCATGCAAAACGTACCTGCTCCTCTGGTGAGCCATAGAGCTGGCCATAAAGGGGAAGGACCTTTCCAACCAGCGTCTCCGGCTCTTCTGGTGTGAAGGCAGGGACCCTCTCACCTGCTTGGCGTGGCATGGTTGCTCCCAGAGGTGGCACGCAGTAGCAAGGAGGTGTTAATGGCAGCAGTGTCAGTAGGCAAGTGAATGCATTTTCAAACTGCAGCGTACATGTACAGTGCTTACGCGGTCATGTGCGTAGATGCACACAGCCATTTGCCCACCGAGGTCACATTCCCCAATGTTAGCCCATGGCAGAGACCACCGTGCAAGTAACCGCCAAACGCGTGGTCATTGAACGCCGACAGAGGAACCCTCTATTTCTCCTATTAGTGAGATGAGGCATCCGCCATGGTCACGGTCATGTTTACAGTGTTCCAAATGGCATGCTCACGTTTGCAGAGACTGTAGTTGGCATGCTGAAGTGCACTACCACCACATATGAGTGCTGAGACCTTGACAATTGAAAAGCTCAATTTCCATGTCATTTCCTGTACAACACGTCATCTGTGTAGTGCATTACTGTGCACATATGTACAATGTGCGCAGCATTATGTGCAATAAGTTAGCAGATTGTACATGTCATGGACAGCTCACTAAAGTGCTGTTTCTTTACTACATAATTGTACAAACACATGATCTTGGTCTTACAGGTCACATATATGTAAGTTTGCAAACTGAGACCAATATTCATGTTACATTTAATTCTCACATAGGTACCCTGATAGAGGGAGACAGACACCACTCTCCACTGTTCTGCCCATTCTTGGACCTACACACCATGCAAGAGCATCACATAATGCAGAACTTCAGATTGACTCGTCAAACAATCCTGGATCTTAGTCATCAGTTGGAGCCTGACCTCTTACCTCAATCAATAACCCTAATTCAGTACCACCACTAGTTAAACTCATGCCTGTTTTTCATTTTCGGGCAACAGGCTCCTTTAAATTCACTGTTGCTATTTCAGGTGGAATGTCACAACTGATGTTCAGTCTTGTCCTGACAGGTTCTTAGAGCAATGTTGAAACACGTGGCCAGCTACATCCAGTTCCCCAGACGTAAGGACTTAGCCACTGTGAAGGCAGATTTCTATGGTCTTGGTCACATCCCACATGAAATTGGATCTATTGATGGCACCCATATTGGTTTAGTACCACCACATGACAGGGAGCAAGTCTACCGGAAGAGGAAGCACTTCCATTTTATCAACGTGCAAGTTATCTGCTTAGTGGATTTGCACATCTCCAACATCTGTGCCTGGTGCCCAGGATCTGCACATGAAGGGTTTGCACTGTGGAACAGCACCATACCACAGCTGATGTCACACCTCCTTCCAGAGAGGGCCTGGCTTGTAGGTAAGTGTAATGTATTAAACTCTGTTTTGGGAAAAGTGAGGTAGTATGATCTGATTGTGTGTTACTACATGCTGCCCTTCTATCTATCTCCCTTCTAGGAGGCTCAGCGTATCCCAGCTGGCCATAGTTGTTGGCCCCGCTGAGGAATCCTACAACGGCAGGGGAAGTCTGCTTCAATGAGGCCCATAGAAAAACACAACGGCCAGTGGAGAGGGCGTTTGGGCTCCTGAAAGCCAGATTCAGATGCCTCGACAGGACTGGGGGAGCCCTCCTCTACTCACCCGGGAAGGTGTTTCAGATCACCGTGGCCTTCTGCATCCTCCACAACATTGTCCTATGACGGAACATCCCTTACATCGCAGAGTATGCAGGCCATGAAGAATCATGAAATGCCAAATGAAGATGATAATAGTGGTGAAGACGATGGAGCAGATTTGCGTCAAGATCTCATCCAGACCTACTTCTCCTGAGTGTAAATTTTGTGTTGCATGTGATGAATGAACAATCTAGGCAATCTCGTAGTGGTGTTCTGAGGTTGATTTTGAAGCTCGTAACTGGGACTATGTAGGTCTGGAAACATCTTGGGAAAGGTGTATGTCTTGATAGTGTAGCTTTGTTCAGATGTAAATGGTGTATAGTACTGTGTTCTATAGGACTTGACAACGTGATGTGTGTCATATGTATTTTTGGACTGCTAATCTCTCTGTTTTGGTCTGTTATAGGTATCTTCACCATGTCATCTTTATTTGGACATTTCAGAGTTGTGACATCACAGGAATATGTTGCTGTTCAGCCATACTAAGTGGACATGGAATGTTTCTGGCAATGTGTGTCACAGAGTTTTGGTGTACAAAGCTTGTACCAAGACAGCTTGCACAGCAATAGGATGGAAGTTACCTGGCTTCCATTGGACCTTTTTCTTGTTGTACATTGATCCTAATGCAATATGTGTGCTAACATGTGATCCTACAAATTGTAGTGTTGTGGATAACTCATGCTATCCTGCCTTCACATTGTCTGATTCCTGATTGTCTACGAACTGGATGTAGGTGTTGCTGTGTTTCTCATTGTTGGATCAAAGTGCTTGTAGCACATCACTGACATTTGTTTGTGACATTCCACCAGATGCATGCTACACTGGAATGAAAATAGTCTGGGGTCAGAAATTGTGGTACTGACATGTATATTTGTACTAATTTATTTGAGGTAGTATTCCTTTTGTGAGGTTTTCAACATGACTGAAGCTGAAGATATAGACTTAAATTGTTGTTGGCTATTGTGTGGGATGTTGTCAGATGTCTCCCCTACTACCATGTTGTGTAAATATGCCTTGTTGTGACATGGTAGTGTTGCCGATTTGTTCCTTTTTTAACAGACAACATATCCATGCTTCCATAAGTCCCTAATTTTGACATAGCAAAGTTCACATGGTTGTACTTTCACATTGTCATATGTGAGAATGACAACAGGAGACAATACTTAGGTGGTGTGAGTTTTTTATTGAGCGAACAGACCAAAGTAATCAACTGAAATGTAACGAGTGGAAAAAATTATAACAAAGCAAGAGATTCAGTCATGGTGGCTGAAAACATTGGAGTAGAGTCCATTAGTTCTGGAGTTCAAAGTCCAACATACTCCTTCCATCAAAAATGGAAATGCAGGCCAGAAATTCAACAAGGTGAATGTGTTGTGCACACAGAGGGGGACATTAGGAATGACCTTTCTTGCTGCGGGTGGTGTCTTTCTTGTCATCCTTTGATCCTGAAGTCTTACTTGGACGTCCCCTCTTTTTGACAGAGGGGGGATCGTGAGCTACTGGGACAGGGGCACTTGCAGAAGTATCCTCCTCTGTCAGGGCCTCCTTTCCTGTGGCTGCTGCAGATGTAGATGCTCTGGATGTACTAGGCCCACAGGGAGGGGTAGATGATGGTGGAAAAGCCCTGCAGAGGGTGGTGATAATGTGCCGCAGCACCCCTACCAGAGATTCCACTTCAGAACGGAGCCCGGCCACCTCGGTGTAGACACCATCCACCTCAGTGCTTAGGACCGCAACCTCGGTGTAGATGCTGCCCACCTCCACCTGTATTGGTGCAACCTCCTGGTATATGCCTTCGTGCAGCTCTTTCATTCCCCCCATCTCAGTATTGAAGTGGCCCAACACACTGTGGGAGTCCTGGTATAGTCCCAGGACTTGTGTGATGGCAGCCTGGGTGTCTGTACTCTCCATGGGCTCTCTCTGGGGGCCATATTTGCCCTCCCATGATGGCTAGTTCCACTGCCCTGTGCCCTAGGCACATAATGCACCATCCCACTGGGTCCTGGTTCCTCACTGACTGGGGTGGTGGTGGTGGCCTTCTGATAGGCCAAGACTGGGGGGCAGTGGATAGTACTGATAGTGCTAGATGCACTGGTTGTAGGGCCAGCGATTAGCTGTGGTGTTGCCACTGTGGTGGGAGGTGTGGGCATAGTGAGCCCGACTGTAGGCGTCTGGCCATGCTGAGCAGATAGACCAGGACAGTCATCGATGTCCACCACTTCAGGAGCATTGGCAGGACAGACAGCTTCATCTGGTATCTGGTGTGGAGAGGGACTCTGGTGGCTTTCCTGCCTCTGCTCAGATGCAGTGGTTGATTCACCTGTTGAGAAATAAAAAACATAATCAATGATTGAATTGAGGTATGTACATCAAAGTTGTTTGTGTCTGGTTAATTGTGGATCTAGAAGGGCTAAAGAGTAATTAGTTATTACTTCAGTCAGCAATTGTTATGGAGTTTTATTTGGTTACTAGACAGTAGGTAACATTCAATCTATGGATCTGATTTCATCAGCTCATTGGATGTGACCGTATATGTTCTTTAGGGTTTGAGGATAGACGTAACATCTCTAACACTCAGCTACACACAAACTGTAGTCATATCATGTGTATTTGACTATTTCTAATCATCTTTAGGTCAAATTCACACAAACAGGAAGCTTGGTTGTATAAGTGACACTGTTCATCTTGCGAGGAATCTATAGACAAGTGGTCACCTGGCATTGTAAATGAGGTGTGTGTCTTTCATGGCTGATATATATATTAGGGGTACTCCGTAGTTATGGCGTAAATCAGGCCAACAATAGTTTGAGTTGATGTGTCAAGAATACACCATCAAGCAAAGTGTACCAGATGTGTATTTGTGATGAACATTGTCTGTACTTTACACATTTCATGACTAGTGTAGGTCAGTAGTAAGATGGCCGACAAGTGAAAAGGGGCAAAAGCAGTCTAGCATCTTGGTTAGAGTTGGGGTGACAAGGCCTCATGGTAGCTTTAGTCAGTTTAATGTGACTTTAGCCAGACTTGAGATTTGCTAAGCTGCATGAGCAGTATAGCTCAGTGGTAAGATGGCTGACAGGTGAGAAGGGGGGAAGGAATGTAGCATCTTAATTGGAGTGACAAGGCCTCATGGTAGTAGTGGTAGCTATTAAATGTCAATTTAGCAACAGTTGAGTAAAGGTAATGCTGCATGACTAGTGTAGATCAGTAGTAAGATGGCCGACAAGTGAGAAGGGGCAAAAGCAGTCTAGTATCTTGGTTTGAGTTGGAGTGACAAGGTCTCATAGTAGATGGTGTACCTTTTCTATCTCTACTTACCAACAGTTGAAAAAAGGTAAGCTGCATGACTAGTGTAGATCAGTATTAAGTTGGCCGACAAGTGAAAAGGGGCACAAGCAGCCTAGTATATTGGTTTGAGTTGCAGTGACAAGGCCTCATAGTAGTTGTAGACCGTTCAATCTCTACTTACCAACACTTGAGAAAAGGTAAGCTGCATGACTAGTGTAGATCAGTAGTAAGATGGCCAACAAGTGAGAAGGGGCAATAGCAGTCTAGCATCTTGGTTAGAATTGCAGTGACAAGGCCTCTTGGTAGTTGTAGACAGTTCAATCTCTACTTACCAACAGTTGAGAAAAGGTAAGCTGCATGACTAGTGTAGATCAGTAATAAGATCGCCGACAAGTGAGAAGGGGCAAAAGCAGTCTAGCATCTTGGTTTTAGTTGGAGTGACAAGGCCTCATGATAGCTGTAGTCAGTTCTATGTCACTTTTGCAACATGTGGCAGGTCAAAGATTTGTAGGCATGTGGAGTCATATGCACCAATACTCATTGCCCCAGACAAGCAGATACCTCAGATACTTTCTATGTTGCATGTTATGAGAGTAGATGTAGGAGACGATAGCAAAGGCAGAGTTGAGAGCAAACAGGACATTGTGATATTGTGGCAGTTCTTGAAGTGTAACTTACCAGAGTCCAGTCCCTCAGGTATTCCTGACAAGCCCTCAGTATGCAGGATGGCCAATTCCTTCTCAATCAATCAAATCAGGGAGTTTTAAGCGTGCTACTCAGCCGTGAGGGTCTCAAGGCGCTGGGAGTGGGGGGGCAGCTCCGGTCAGTCAAAGAGCCAGGTCTTGAGGGTTTTCCTGAAGATGTGCAGGGTGGGGGTGCGTCTGATGTCGATCGGGAGCTCGTTCCAGATCTTGGCCACTATGTGGGAGAAGGTTCTTCCACCTGTTCTTGCTCTGTGGATGTGGGGAGGTTCGGCGAGGGCGAGGTCGGCGGATCGAAGGTTCCTCTTGGGTACGTGAAAGAAGATTCTATTGTTGAGATATTGGGGTCCGGTGTTGTGGAGGCATTTGTAGGCGTAGGTGAGTATCTTGAAGGTTACTCTCTTCTCAATGGGGAGCCAGTGGAGGTTACGCAGGTGTTGGGATATGTGTTCGTTTAGAGGGATGCCGAGAATGAGTCTGGCAGCGGTGTTCTGTATGGTCTGGAGTTTGCGAAGCAGAGACTTGTTGATCCCGGCGTAGAGGGCGTTTCCGTAGTCCAGTCTGCTGGTTATAAGAGCGTGGGTGACGGTCTTCCTTGATTCGGGGGGATCCATCTGAAGGTCTTTCGGAGGATGCGGAGGGTGTTGAAGCAGGTGGAGGCGACGGTGTTGACCTGTCGGGTCATGGAGAGGGAGGAGTTAAGTATGATGCTGAGGTTTCAGGCCTGGTCCGTGGGGGTGGGGAGCTGCTCCGGGCGGTATGCCACAAGGTGTTGTCCCATGCAGAGGGGGAGGGTCCGAGGACGAAGACCTCTGTCTTCTCCGAGTTGAGCTTCAGGCAGCTGCTGCTCATCCAGGATGCAATGTCCTTCATTCCTTCCTGGAAGTTGAATCTGGTGGTGAGGAGGTCCTTGGTGAGGGAGAGGATGAGCTGGGTGTCGTCAGCATAGGATACTTTGCTGAGTCCGTGCTGTCTGACGATGGCGGTGAGGGGGGCCATGTAGATGTTGAAGAGCGTGGGGCTGAGTGGTGATCCTTGGGGTACTCCGCAGTTGATCTCTGTGGGTTCGAAGAGGAAGGGTGGAATTCTGATTCTTTGGGTTTTGCCGGTGAGGAAGGAGCGGATCCACTCGAGGGCGCTTCCCTGTATGCAGGTGTCGTGGAGTCTGGCGGTGAGTGTGCAGTGGGAGACAGTGTCAAAGGCTGCAGAGAGGTTGAGAAGGATCAGAGCTGCGGTGTGTCCTTGGTCGAGGAGGGTTCGGATGTCGTCTGTGGTGGCGAGTAGAGCGGTCTCAGTGCTGTGGTTGCTGTGGAATCCGGATTGGGAGGGGTCGAGGATGGAGTTTTCTTCGATGAATTTCATTAGTTGGACGTTGGTGGTCTTCTCAGTGACTTTGGCCACGAAGGGGAGGAGGGAGATGGGTCGGTAGTTCTTGAGGTCCGTGGGATCTGCTGAGGGCTTCTTGAGTAGGGGTCTGATTCCTGCACGTTTCAGTTGTCGGGAAAGATGCTGGTTTCGAAGGTGGCATTGATGGTGCACCGTAGTTCCGTTGCGATGGCGGCGGCGGCTCTGTGGAAGATGTGCGGGGGCAGGGGTCCATGGGGGTTCCTGACTGTATGCCTTTCATGGTTGATGCGCTGTCTTCGGTGGTGACTGGGGTCCAGGAGGAGATGGTGGGCTGGCGTTGCTGGAGGAGGGAGTAGTTTCCAAGACAGGTGTCTGGTCATTGAAGTTGTCGTAAGGGCCCTTGATTTTCATATGGAAGTAGGAGCCGAGCTTGTTGCAGAGGTCCTGGGATGGGGTGATGTCCGTGGTTTTGCTGGGGGTTTGGTGAATTCCTGGATGATGCTGAAGAGTTCCTTAGAGTTGCTGGAGCTGGTGAGGATTTTGTTCTGGATGAAGTTCCTTTTGGTGGATCTGATGCATTGGTGGTATTCTGTCATGGCGTTCTTGCAGGTGGTGCGGTCTTTAAAGGATTTGCTGTTTCTCTTTTTGAGACGTCTGCAGGTGCGTCTGTATTCTTTGAGGTCGGCGGTGAACCAGGTGGCCTTTCTGGGGCTCTGTCTGTCGGGGTTACGTAGGGGTGTGAGCTTGTCTGTGCAGTTGGTGATCCATCTGTGGAGTTCTTTGGCTGCAAGGTTGGCATCGGTTGAGGTTGAGGGGGCAGCGCGGTTGAGGGTGGAGTTGAGCTGCTCCTCGGTGACCTTGCTCCAGTTCCTTCATGGAGGGCGGGGTGCAGGTTTGGGTGCAGTGGGTTTGTTGACGTGGAAGTGAAAGCAGTGATGGTCTGTCCAGGGGGGTTGCGTGGTGGGGCTGAAGTAGACGTGGTTACCTCCTGCGAAGATGGGGTCAAGGGTGTGTCCTGCCTTGTGGGTGGGTGTGGTGACGAGTTGTTTCAGTCCGAGGTTGATGAGGCTGTCCAGGAGGGTGATGGAGTTGGGGTCGCTGAGGTTGTCGAGGTGGAAGTTGAGGTCTCCGATGAGCATGTAGTCCATGAGGTGATGGCGTGAGGCACGATGAGGTCAGCGATGGTAGTGGTAAATGCGGTTAGAGGTCTGGGAGGTCTGTAGGCGAGGGTGCCTTGTAGGGTTGTTCTGGGGCTGGTCTGAATCTGGAAGTGGAGGTGTTCGGTGGTGGGCAGGCTGTCACTTGACCTGGAGGTTGAGGTGGTGAGTCGGAGGTAGCTCTTGTGTGCGATGGCAAGTCCTTCTCCCAGGCGGTTCTTCCTCTGAATCTTGTATCCGTCGGGGAAGGCAGTGGTGATGTCAGGATGGAGGTGGAGTTGGTCCAAGTTTCTGTGAAGAAGGCGATGTCTGCTGAGAGGGTGTTGAGGAGGTCCCAGACTACCACGTGTCTGTGCAGGGAGTGCATGTTGAGGAGGATGCACCTCAGGGCTTCGGTGGTGTTGGCGTCCGGCGTGTGGGTGGCGGCCATGGGGGTGCGGAGGGTGGTGAAGGTTTGGCGGCAGTGTCGGCAGGAGAACTGGCCGTGGGTGGTGTTCAGAGTGCACAGCTGGCAGTTGTTGTTCCTTCCGGGGTTGAGTGCGAGGAGGGCAGCTGTGTCGTATCGATGGGTGGTCGGAGATCCAGGGTCTCTGGCGCTGGTCGCGGTCGGGTTGCTGACAGGCGCAGATGGGCTTGCCTTTGGCACACCTTAGGCGCACCAGCGGCACGCCCGCTGGGCGCATCCACTGCGCAGCTGAGCAGCGGCCGCCATTAAATAGGGAAGGGGGAGGGAAGCGCAGATGGGAGGTGGGGGCAGGAATCAGCAGGGGGGAGGGGCCGCGGGGGTCAGAGGTGGGAAAAAGGGTGGCGAAAACGGACACTGATAACAAAAACAAGGGCAACAGGCACACAAAGCGAGAAAAAGGGCAAAAATAAGAGGTCAACACAAAAACACAAATAACAGGCACAACAATTTAGGAGACAGACAGAGAGATAAAACAGGGAACAACATGCAGACAGACAACAGTGGAACAGCAGAAGAGCAAGGCTCTCCCACAGGACCACCAGGGATGAGGCACAGGCAAGAGCCTGCGGGTGGAGGAGGGCCTCGAACACCTGCCAGGAGGAGGTGTCGGGGGCCACGGCAGGTGACGCAACAGCAGAGCTGCTGGGGCAGAGAGCGGGACTCTGGCCAGGATCTCAGAGGTCCTGCTCAGTCGTCCCTGCAGCGGCCGCCATTAAATAGGGAAGGGGAGGGAAGCGTAGCTGGGAGGCGGGAGCGGGAATTTGCAGGGGCCGCGGGGGTCAGCGGCAGGAAAAAAGGCAGCAAAAACGGACACTGAAAACAAAAACAAGGGCAACAGGCACACAAAGCGAGAAAAAGGGCAAAAATAAGGGGTCAACACAAAACACACAAATAGCAGGCACAACAAAGCAGGACACAGACAGAGAGACAAAACAGGGAACAACACGCAGACAGACAGCAGACAACAGTGGAACAGCAGAAGAGCAAGGCTCTCCCACTGGACCACCATGGATGAGGTGCAGGCAGAAGCCTGCGGGTGGAGGAGGGCCTTGAACAGGAGGAGGTGTCGGGGCAGCGGGAGGCGATGCAACAGCGGAGCTGCTGGGGCAGAGAGTGGGACTCTGGCCAGGGCATCCCAAGGCATGAGTTGTAATGGTACGCTGGGAGGGCCACCACCAGTCCGCTGTGCCTCATGGTGGTAGCTGGTATACTTGCCATGCACCTTCAGCCTGAGGTCGTTCCACCTCTTCCTGATGTCATTCTGTGTGCACAGGGTGTTACCAACAGCATTTGCTCTGTACTCTATCCTGCCCCACATTTCCACTTTCCTACTGTGAGGAGTATGCTGCACTTGGGCTCCAAAAATGTGATTTTATCCACCATGGCTGTCAATTCTTGTTCAGTGAAGGCAACTTTTTTTGGGGGGGGCTAAGGTCGTAAAAAACAAAATGAAGTGTGAGTGGGTTTAAGGAACAAATACAGACAAGGGATGTGGCAAAATGGTGCCGAATACCACTAAAATTAAAGGTGGTGGAGAGTGCTAAATGATAAGTTTGAATTAGGGGTGCCTGATCAAAATTAAGAGCAGTACGTGGTGGTGCCTGTTCTGCGGTTTGGAGTTTTGTTGCAAAGGATGCTGTCAGGGCTGGGGTGTGTTTTATAGTGTGATTTTAAGGCGTGTTCACCTGCCAAAGCACATCAGGTGTGTAGTTTTTAAATCCATCCAATGGTCAGTGTTGTGTTTTTTTTTCTTTTTGTGTGAACCGTTGCGGTCGGGCATTGCTGTGAGACCACCAGTACGACTGTGTAGTTTCAATATACTCAGCAGTAGGACCGCGGGCCAGGTGGTGACCACCAACAAACCATCAATATTTTGGACCGCCGCAGGACCGCTGGGTGAACTGCTGTGCCGGCGGTCTGTGTTTCAGAGTGCACAACTCTTAATATGGCAGTCGATCGGGCGCAGCGTTGGCACGGATGTGGTGGCCATGGTTCTCTGGCGGTCAGACCGCTAAACTCGTAATCAGGCCCTAAGTTAGCCTAATTGGTTTGAAGCATTATTTCTATGGTTCCCAATGTTCACACATCCGTGAGGTAAATACTCAGGTTGGTTACAAGTTCAGTTACCAAAATAGAATCATGAGGTTCTTCCTCCTTGCTGGTGGACATCAGAGATGCAGGGTTCAGAGTGGGGCAATAGAAGTGGGTAACATGAGAGGCAGACACCACAAGATTTCATATTGGGACAACCGGGCAGAGGAAAGATGTGGCGTTTTAGTGGTAAAGATACACCATGGGGCACAGCAACAATCAGAGTGGAACTCAAAACCATATTTTCAGAGGCTTCAACAAGGTGGGGCAGCAGTGCCTATAGATTTGAGGCAGGAAGGAGGGCCAGCCACAACTGGGTGCAAACCGAATGTGAAATGGGCTACAGGCCTTTTCTGATACCCATAATCGTGTACCAGTAAGCCGAGGACAAAACCAATGCATTCATGAAAATACAGTAAAGAGTTTGACATAGTCTGGCAACCACAAAGCAGGTACAGAGGTCAATGCTTGCTTTTGCTGTACAAATGCATATTTGGCTTCACTTGATGGGTTCAGGGGTATCTTTTCTGACATAACATTGCAGTGTCTTCACCACAGTGGTATAATCCAGGATCTATTGATTATAGTACCAAGTCACACCCAAAAAAGTTCATACCTTGGAGACAGTCACTGGACTGGGCAACTTACAAGTGGCTTCAATTTGCTCGGTTGACAAGTGGGGCTCTCCGGCGGAGATTGCATGACCAAGATATCGTGCTCAGCGGAGACAAAACTGATGTTTGTCTTTTGAAATGTTATACCCCTTTTAGCTAATTCAGTGAGGAGATGTAGTTGACCTTGCAATGATCTAACGTAAAAGATGCCAACAATTAACCGTCAAGGTACTGCACCAAACTAAAGCCCATGGGAAAGACCAAAGTGTCCAAATCTTTAAAGCTTTGGAAAAGATTGATGGGGATTTTGTCAATCTTTGAGGAAGTCTCTGCCGTGAAAGTTGGGATCTGCAGAATGAGAACACGATGAGGAATTGACTCTCTTCATGTATGTGGATGTAGAAGAAGATAAAACAGAGATTAACCACAGTAAACTACTGGGACTTTGTGGGGATGCAAAATATGATGGTAGCAGGGTTATTGACCACAGAGAAATTAGGAATAACCACATTATTGATGGCTCTGAGATATTGGACAAATCTGTTGACATTTATCTTTCCAGCCTTCTTTATAGGGAGATTACATCTGCTAACAGTCAGCACCAAAATTCCCTTTTTAGGTCGAGCATCAGCGCGCATGCGCTGTCTGCAAGACCTTTTGCATTCAATACTAATGACTTTTTTCCCTGCCCCTGCCTGCCATAGGTTCAATTCAGTGCCGCTCTTCTTGGGTGCCTCCTAACTCGTTTGCTCAGCCGATACCTCACTTCTGTTTAAGCATGAGGAGCACCGGCCAAGCACAGTTAACGTACGCTCACATTCCTTCTCCGTCCTGTAGGAGAACTACTTTTTTTTTAATTGTTGTTTTACGCCCGTCACGAACCTCCATCGGCACTTCCTCCCCGTCTGCGTTTTAATTGTTGCTTTCTGCCTGTGGTTTTAAATATCGTGTTCACCCTACGGGAGTTCGTTTAGTACTGCTAAAGACTCAGGGGCATATTATCAAGGGCTTTATCGCCGCTTTAGCGGCACTTTTTGCCGCTAAAGCGGCGATATTTTTATCGCCCTATTAGCAAGCTGTCGCTAACAGGTGTTAGAGACAGCTTTTAGGCGTTAGGGGCCGGGATTCACATCGCCTTGCATGTCAGCGATAATTATCGCTAATGACATGCAAGGAAGGCGTTCCCTACTAAAAGCGACTGTAAACAGTCGCTAACACCACTACCCCCTATTAGCAAGGCAGGCGAAGCGATAAAATAATTCGCGCTAAGCGCGTTTATCGCTAGATTTTATCACCTGCTAGTGAGGATGACTTACCTGTTTAAAGTATAGGAGGTGGATTCTAATGCTGAATCCACCTTAGCGATAATGCGAGAATATCGCTGCTTTTCCAGCGATATTCTCACATTTTGCCGCTATCGCTGGAAATTTTATCGCTATGGAGATAAACCTTGTTAATAGGGTGTTATCTCAGCGATATTTTCCAGCGATAGGCGGCGTTAACCAAAGTCGCGCTAAGCGCGTTTAGCGATAAATCTCGCTATTCCTTGATAATATGCCCCTCAGGGGCATATTATCAAGGGCTTTATCGCCGCTTTAGCAGCACTTTTTGCCGCTAAAGCGGCGATAATTTTATCGCCCTATTAGCAAGCTGTCGCTAACAGGCGTTAGCAACAGCTTTCAGGCGTTAGAGGCCGCGTTAACCATCGCCTTGCATGTCAGCGATAATTATCGCTAATGACATGCAAGGAAGGCGTTCCCTACTAAAGCGACTGAAAACAGTCGCTAATCCCACTACCCCCTATTAGCAAGGCAGGCGAAGCGATAAAATAATCGCGCTAAGCGCGTTTATCGCTATATTTTATCTCCTGCTAGTGAGGATGACTTACCTGTTTAAGGTATAGGAGGTGGATTCTAATGCTGAATCCACCTTAGCGATAATGCGAGAATATCGCTGCTTTTCCAGCGATATTCTCACATTTTACCTCTATCGCTGGAAATTTTATCGCTATGGAGATAAACCTTGTTAATAGGGTGTTATCTCAGCGATATTTTCCAGCGATAGGCGGCGTTAACCAAAGTCGCGCTAAGCGCGGTTAGCGATAAATATCGCTATTCCTTGCTAATATGCCCCTAACTTCCATCGGCACATCCACTCCGTCTACACTCGACCCCTCAGTGTGCACGGCAAAGCGAGCAAAGTTGCTAGTTTCTCTGGGAGACCTCTGATTGATTGTTTGAATTGCCCCCACCCCGTTTATGATCCTGTACACATTCATGTTGCAACCATGTAAGCGATGGTCTTGTATTCTGTCCATCATGTACATGTCTATTTATAAAAAGTTAACCCTCTCCGGAGTTGCTCTGACTTATTTTCAACAGAGCCCCCTCTCTAAATCCCTCCCTCCTCCTCCGTCAGTGATGCGCTGGGTTGCTGTTGGTTTCAGCTCTCTCATTCTAGAAGTGCTTTTTGGGTAAAAATTAGTGTAAGATCCGTGTTACTGTGCGCACCCGTCTCACAGCGGTAATGGATCTGAACTTAAGAGACTGCAGCATCCGTTTCAAGCCAGATCCACCAACCATGCTCATTCTCTCCTGTCATTAACTTTGCAGAATGCGCTCACCATTCTCACAGCCCACCCTCGTGAACCACACGCACCTACCGTTTGTCACCACTTCTACGGACCGCACGGACCCATAGCTGTCACTGAATACTTAAACCTGCTCCACAGAACATGCTCACCCAAACATCTAGTCAGCTCCACAAATTGTGCTAACACACTGCGTCACAGACTCTTTCACACACAGCTCCACACACCGTACCTACACTGACCGCTTTCATCCACATAAAGGTGTTACAAGGATAACACGGCGTAGCGTCAAGTGGGGGCTGTGCGCTTCCAGCATCTTCTGAAGCTCTGCGCATTTTTTTGGATAGTAGCTGGACACCACAGCCCACACCATTTTGTAGAGAAAGGAGTGGAAGTGGTTCTGACCTACACAGCATTCTAGTACCACTGCGATACCAGTGATACGGTATTTAGCATGAAGCGACCCCGCCATAATAGAAGCTGCTCAGAACCTGATGGTCGCTTTGGCAGTGCACACTACTAAACAGCCCTTTAAGAAGTGTTAGCTGTATGCCTGCCCTGGGAGCGGGGTCGGACTGGGCCACAAACTAGGCCAGGGCTAATGACATGGTTCTGAACTGTCCTAGCTGACAGGTCTCATGGTAGTTACTCGAGAAGCCACTTGCCTACAGCGTGACAGGAAACGTGACAGGTGCGCTTTCTAAAATCCTCACTACTTGTTCGCTATTTAGTAAATGAATGTTAGCAGTGATTACGATGCATCTTTAATCTATATTGTCTGAGAGGGTAGCATTGCGTTTTGCTGAATGCAGCAGCCAAACTATACTTGCGAGTCTAAAAATAAAATTACCAGCATGTTGTGTTTTTTCCTTTGGATATGCAATCCTTAAAAAATGTTGAATAGAATTTTTTGAAGCTACGTTTAGCACAAGTAAGTGTGTATGAAACCAGATAGTCAGTAACCAATGACTAACGACTCCAAAACAATAAAGTAAGGTTCCTGTGAACCAACATGTACTAGTTGTTGACAGTCTTTTATACCCATTGCTGCTTTTGATTTATATGATTGAGAAGGTGGTGTCATCATGTCTCCTAATTAAATGTGAGTAGGCGACAACTGTACAAAATTCTGTCTCTCAATACTTGAATCGTGATATAAACTCATTGTACTGTCAGGTGATCCACAAAATGTGATGTTTACATTTTATCAGGATTTCCGGGGAGATGTGTTTAATGGACGTGTTTAGATGACAGGGAATGCATATCAGCTGAATTTAGTTTAGGTTTAAAAATAAATTGGCTCATGTGCACCACTGCTTCCAAGCAATTTGTTTTTATTGCTTTAAGACATTTGGACGTGTTTTGTGAAATCTAGCCAAGGTGGAAAAAGTGTAGGTGCAGTCAAAACATGCTTTCCTAATGCTGCTGCTGCTGGTACCTTTTTGTTAATCACTAGTACTGCTCACACAAATCTCACTCAGTTCGGAAGTTGAGTTGCACTTGCCTAGAGAAAGTGCGTTTTGCAAATTTGATCAAATTGATTCTTTTGATTAGTTTTAAAAATATTACATTAAATGACGTTATACTTCTCATAAAAAAATTATATTTAATTGACTGCTGTCGTAACAGAAAACCATATGATGGCACCAGTGATCTAAAAAGGAAAGAAATATATTTCAGTGCAAAATCCATGGAATTCAGAGAGTAACAGATTATATTATATAAACTAATCGGCTAGTTTATTACAAAACTCTTAAACTTCATTCAAGCGTATTACCAGTGTATGTCAAGTCACAAATCTTGAAAAGTTACAAAATATGACAATAAAGCTATCCATCCTAACTATAAAGTGAGAGAGAGGGCACTTTGTGGAATAAGTAGTAATATAGCCTCGCAAACATCTAGAATCATGCAACAAACGAAATTCCTTCATTCTGCAGCAGAGCCATTTATAGGGTCTGCTGGTAAGTGTAAATGGACTTGCAAGGTGGAAATGTCTGATTGTAAAGCACTTCGAACCCTCACCCACAGTCTTGTGACAAACGTCATCCTCATGATGGTCTTGTGTGAGAATGGTCATCCACTGGTGGTCAGTGAGATGGGGAGTGCAATCTGTATGATGTTTTATTCACAGTCATGAGAGTGTATACCCATCCTAAGATATTTCTTATCTCGAATTCTTCTGGTTCAGGTTCATCGCTTTGTTCCTCGCTATGTGTATTCCCTTTCCTCTTAGATACACTACCTTTGAGTCATGTCACAAGGAAACTCTAAATAATATTGTGTAAGCATAGTAAATGCAGATTTTCTCCTCCCTTTCACAATTCTAAAAACAAAAATGCAGCATTACTTATCAGACTTATATGTCATTCACGTGTTTGTTTATTTCAGCGCCTTGTGGTGCCCTAAAGGAGTTACACGCATTTATCATGACATTAAGCTAGGCTCACGTGTGACTGTTATTCTAGTTGACAATATGATAGCCCCAATTTATTATTAAAGGATATCAACATAACTTGAGAAAAGCAGCTTGGACTGAGTGAATCGGAGCCCACAGGCATCGGATGCTGGTACATTCCACTCCACTCCAGTCTCTATGACAACAACCACAGACTGTGTTACCTAGACTCCTGTACTAGGATCCTTCTCTGTGCTTCTGCAGGGCATGCCACTGGTATCCTGCGCCAATAGGGTAAGATAGGGGTTGCCTAATGTCCAGACTCACTCACAGGGTTGGAGGCCCTATTGCAGTGATCCCACATTGATCTACATGTACTGTCCTCATTTTGACACATGCTGCTGTGTCCCACCTCTTGGATAAATTGCATCCCATGTCCTGGAGTCCGGGAGAGCAGACTGAAGTAGGGGAACACCCATCAGTGGATGCAACTACTGCCAGCCTGTCCACTCTTAGGCTACTACTCAGGGGAATCCATGCCAAGTAGCCCCCCAGGGAAAGCACTGCGTATCTTGACATTGGCATACCTTAATGTTGGTGTGCTTTGATGTCAGCATATCTTGACATCAGTATAGATAGGTGTCTACACAGCCTGATATGGGCTATCTATTCTGTGTAGCTCTCACCCCTATCTATCCACCATACCACATAATTCCACTACACAACTCCACTCCACACGACACAATTCCACCACTCACAATTCCACAACTAACAATTCCAATCCAGCCCACATATTTACACTCCACACCACATACATCCACTCCACTCCAAACCAAAGCACATGGGTAAACACATTGTCATTTACAACACGACTGTCTCTCGACATATATATATGTATATATATTTTCTTTCTTCTTGTTTTGTCTTTCTCCATGCATGTCTTCTGCTCCTCTCTACCCTGTTCTATCCACCAGCATCCCTCTTTGGCTCCGTCTCCCCCTCAAAACCTCTCTCCATTCACTGCCATTCTATCTGACTGTATCTCTTTCCCTCGGTTCCTTTCTCCCTCACTCTATCTGAGCCCCACACCTGCTTGAGGGTGTCCCTCACACCTCTCCTCCAATCTCTCCCTGCACTTTCTGTGACTGTTGTGGCCCACCTCTCAATCTGTCCCTCCCTCCCCTGCCTGCCAGGCTTTCTCTCTCTCTCTCTCTCTATGTTTGCATAGCATGTGCCTCTTCCTTCATGCCACCCCTTTATGTATATTTAGTTAGCCCCCCACCTCCCACGCCTGTCTCATTTACTGCCCATTTTTTTTCTGAATGGCTGAATCTCATCAGTCTCTCTTCTTATTTGCCTTTGTCTCACTGGAAACTGCCAATTTTGATCGCCACTCTCTCTCTCACTGTGTCTGTCTCCTACCTCATATCTTCCTCTATGTGCTCCCTACCTCCCATTTACCTCCATTCTTTCTTGGTCTCTTTTCCTCCCCTCGCTCTACCTGCAACAACCCTTGGTCATCACATGCAGGGTTACTCTCTCTTTCTTCCTGTCTGTCTACTCTCTGCCTATTTCTCTCTCTTGCCCAACCGGTATTCCTCTCTCAACCTATCTCTCTCACACTCTATCTTTTTGCTCTACCTTTTTTCCAGCTTAGCTCGTGTTGCTCTTCTGTGCTTCTTTCGTTTCTCTTTCGGCCTGTTTCTGTCACCACTCAGCAGTCTTTCTCCCCCTCGTCTCTCGTTTGCTCGCCCTTCTTTGCTTCTCTCCCTCCCCTCTTCCCACCAGTCTCTGCCCCCGTACTTTTGGCGCCCCCTCCTTATCTTCCCCCCCTCAGGTAAGCAGTCAGTCCTGTCTGCTGGTAATCTACCAGGAGAGACAGGCCTGCCTCCCCAGGTGTGCAGCTGCCTGCACAGTCAGTGTTATTAAAACACTCATATCCTTAGTCTGCTGAAACCGGGGCCCGCTGGGCAAAGCAGAATGAATGCCCCTTTCCACGGAAATGATTCTTCCCGCAAATATAATGTTATCTCTCATTTTTCTCATGATTTATTTTACAAAATGGGCTCATTATTTTTGTGAGTATATTTACATAATGCATTATTTGGCAATATTAAAAAAAAACCTGTCCAACCCTCAAAAGGATCCAACTTCCTCTGTTTGGTTATCTAGTGGGTGAAGCCCGTTGTCCCTATATTAATTTCAGAAATGCCAACAGTGCAGGACAGCACCTGCTTTCCTTGGCCCCTCACAGTCTCTGCCTGTTGAATGCCTAACAAACACCCACCACACATTACTTACACCCATCTGTCTGTCACTGCATACCTCCCCACAATATGAAGATGTAATTGGGAATTTGTTCTTTTTCTATCTGCCTGCCTCCACTTCAGCCATTGCTCACAGTAACTGTCTCCTTGCTGTTAAAACACATGGGTAAAATAAACTATCATTTACAACCCCAATAGCTTTAATTCTCGTTACCTTTACTGTTTGACACAACAACTTCGGTGCCCATTTTAATTTAAACTTAAAAATACGGAATGCAGTCAAATTATATTTTCCCTTTCTTGTACGATGTGAAACTGTTTATCACGTTCTCTGCAGTTGTCCTTCTTTCGAGCCTTTGTGTAACTTATATGGTCTCTTGCTGCCAAATTTCCTCACCCGCCGGCGCATCAGGGTCAGTCACTTGGGGCTAAATGGAGTGGCGAAGGGGGTTACATTTGAACAAATGCAAGTCATTTTTTTACAGCTTTTTATTCTTAAAGCGTACCTTTTTGTCCCCTCTTTATTCCTTTTCCCACACTCAGCGATGGTGTCCATGGTGAGCAGCTCTTACTGTGATACAGTTTCTAGTATTGTGCGTCAGTGGCTCACATCACATGTTTCCTGATCCATAGGTTGACTACAGTCAAAGTACCCTAATGTTTACAAACTATCAACAAATCTTTTGTACAGTGCAGACTCTCCTATAGTTCGGGCACATTGCTTAAGCCTGGTTTACTGTAATGGCATGGCTTGGTCACTCTAGCGGTATAGATCTTTTAAGATCCTTAAGGTGAAATGGGCTCTGGACAATTTTATAACAAGCTTGTGGGTTTCAGATTGCCTGAGGAATGCATCTGACATCACACGAGCCTTCCCAGTGTATCATAATGCCTAACGATTCTAATCCAGCCCACATAATTCTACTCCACACACATCCACAACACTCGAAACAAAAACACATGGGTAAAAGACATTATCATTTACAACGCCAATAGCTTTAACTCTCACAAATGCGAGGGCTTTTGCATTGCAAATGCTTGTTTATTAAGTCAGCAATGACGGGACAAATTCCTCCCTCGGCACTGGTGTTTAGGAAGTACTGATGAATCTGAGGTAGTTTCTTCAGTGGGTTGATCCTGATTTTCCTGGTTCCATAGAAGCAAGGAACACACCACATCATTAGCTCCTGTGGACCACAACATGAAGGGCATCAAAGCAAAGTAAATCAGATAGGTCTTTGGTAAGTTGTGCACTATTTACAACAGGTTGATATTTCATATTTTCCAAAAGCAATGCCAAAACATCATTCTCGTGTTGCTGTGCCATGTTGTGGTATTTGGTTAAATATGAGCGGGTCAGCAAGATTGGGTACATTCAAAACATTGTTAGGACAATTCCTCTTCCAATACCACAACTGATTGCAGTTTTTCTTTAGCTTATTCAAGGCATAGAGGGACTATGGGCACGGGGATCTCTGTATCCAGCAGCTGAGATAGAACACATTTTCAGTCTAGACAGCTCCAGAGAGTGGAGTCTGCATCTTATCTCGTTATTAATGCACTTCTGTCAGGTGTTCTTTTGTCAGAGGCTCACATTGTAGCACTCACTTGCACATCACCTCCTTGTGCTCCATTCTCCAGTGGTCCAGCAGACGCTGCTCCATTTCAGGTGCATCTGCAGCTGCACTTCTGGCTCCATCGGCCGGCATAGGAAAAGCATCCAACACATTCTCCTCCCCTGTCCTTGAGCCCGCAGCTCATCCCATGGAGGGGGATTGGGAAGGAAAGCAGGGTAAAGAGTCCTTCAGTCATTTCTTTAACTGTATTCATGGAGGGGGAAAAGGAAAGGAATCGTATACTCAAACCCAAAGTTTCCCTAGTGTTCAGCGGACCTTTGGTTGTATGCCCAGGAGGGGTAGCAAATAAGCTTTGACAGTTGGATCAGAGGACCTCTTTCTCACACATGTTCATCCTACAAGAGTTTGTGCTTCGTGCTCTGGCACTCGTCTATTAACACTGTTTTGCACTATTTCTAAAGCCCATATACTAAAGATTTGCACATACACAATCTTTGCTGTTGGACTCCTCTCATTCCTACCTATCCAGCCAGTCTAAATTCCTGCCTTGTACAGCCCAGATGACATCTCAGTGCACTTTAATATGTTACAATTAATATGAAACAATACATGCAAAGTAAGAACGAACAATACAGTAAACACAGTTATACTTCACCTAAATTTATCTCAGAATGCTTACAATGTCCTGCTGAACCACCAGGTCATGCGCTGGGCAGGGCTTCACTAGTTTCTCTGGAGAAATCTCTCCCTTACCCCTGGCACCTGGAATCTTCGTGAGGAGTCCATTCTAATGCCTGTCTTGCTTGCTGAGCAAAGACATTTCCCATCATAAAATGCACTAGGTGCTTTAAAAGAAAAACAGACACTCATGTAAGGGCATAGAAGTCTTGCATGTGTTTAATGCAAACACCGATAGTAAGCATCAAATTAAGCCAAGGCAAAACGCCAAATCAACGGACCAAAACTTCGCTCTCTGGGGCATATTCTCAAGGACTCATCGCCGATTTATCGGCACTTTAGCGCCGCAAAAGTTGCGATAGATTTTTCGCCCTATTCTCAAGCTGGTGCAAACTGCCAAAATCGCCAGTTTTCCAGCGATAGCTGCCGCAAAAAACATCGCCACGGATGAGAGCGACAACTAACGCTAATGATATGCAGAGTAGGCGTTCCTGTGCAAAAACACACAAAAACACCACTTCGAAATATTCTCAACGACCAGCCAGATCTGCGATGCCATCCAAAAACAGGCGATAAGGCGCGTTAGCAGCAGGGACTTAACACCTGCTTTTTACTGGTCTTAAGTAGGACGGAAACCTGCAATACAAAGGGAGCCCAGCCTAGAGCCACATCTGAAGACTAACAGATGCCATGGAGACAATGATCATGCAGCCTGGAGACCCAAGAGGGCCACAACACCCACCGCAACCACCCCCCGGACCCTCCCCCCCAGGTCATGAAGTCCAGTAGTCAACGGTAGTGGAAAAACAGAACTTTATTACAAATACATAAACAACAAGACGAAAAGCTCAGCCAACGAGTTCCATTCCTAACGGGGAAATTCACCAGGGCAACGTGTGGATCCAATAAACTGCGAATGCTGCGGGAACTCCCCAATACCATTCCATATCCCGAAATCAGTAGTCAGAAACCTGTTGGAGAAATGGTGACAATGGTCAAGCGTCCTCATAGTCACAAACGTAATCTGGTACAGTGTATTGCACTTGGACAAACCGGAATGCATACAGGTATGATGAATCCAGTCCAAATATACTGTAACAGAAGTCCGTGTGCTTGTAACCTCCGCAGGAAAGAAAAGGAAGGTTACAACCACACAAACATCTGTTACGGTCTCATTATGCAGGATTCATCATACCTGTAAACATCATGGTATGTATCATCTTGATACCCCTGCACCCCCACGCTGTGCATGAACAGCTGGAGACCATGCAAGGGAATTACGCCATAGCTGCCTTACCGCACGTGTCGGGGGCAATTAACTGTACACATGTACCACTTGTGCCCCCTGCCGACCCTGCACACAATTACCGCTACAGAAAGCACACGCATTCCATCAATGTGCAGGCAATAGTGGACCACCGGGGACAGTTCGCCAATGTCGTCGCCAACTTCACAGGCAGTGTGCATGATACATACATCTTCCGACAGTCCATCATCAACCAGCGCTTCCAGGATGGCACCTATGGCAATGCACTGCTCATTGGTAAGTACTAACTGAACACACCACACACCTCAACTCCACAATCACACAACTCACAACTGCCTTTGATATTTGCTTGAATGAGCTTTCCCCCTGCGAAAGCATTGTACAATCTTTCCTCGAATTATCAAATGAGGTAAGGAGGTAAGGAACTTACTTCGTGTGCAATGCTGTAACAAACTAAAAGATCAAGGATGGTTTGATAAAAAATGTACCCAAGCGCATTCAAATTTAAAAGCTGAGTTACATAGGCAGCCTAGATCCCCGCAGAAGGTTAGATTGGCAAGAGCGGAATATAAGAGGGCCATTGCTGTGAGAAAAAGCTGTCTGAGAGACGAAGCTTGGGAAACATTGCAAATTGCGGCCACCCAGAAAAACAATGTGGCATTCTGGAGGGCAGTTAGGTCTCCGTTCCTTTCTTCAGGAGAGAGACCAACAATTGAGATCGCAATCTCAGAAGATGCATGGGTCAACTTTTTCTCTAATGTGTATAAGGGCCAAGATGACTCTAATCTGCGCCCGACCACTATCTTCCCAAATTCTCAAACAAATAAGGATTTTCAAGTCACCTTGGATGAAGTTAACAGAGCCCTCTCTCGGAGCCAGGGGGGTATGGCCCCTGGACCCGATGGAGTTCCAGTTGACTTGTTTAAATCCAATGTCCAACTATGGGGTCCTTTAGTAACCCAGGTAATTAATGCCAGTGCCAGGACATCATTACCAAAGACCTGGGCGGAGCCTACAATAATCCCTATTTTTAAGAAGGGGGATCGTCATAATCCGGGGTGCTATAGACCAATTTCCTTGTTGGACTCAATGGTTAAAGTGGTGGGACGGGTTGTCCTGGAACGTCTACAAGACTGGGCGGAAGATACCAAGATCATGTCAGACCTACAATATGGTTTCCGGGAAGGGTTAGGAACTATAGAGCAGAGCCTAAATTTAGCAATTTTAATTGGGAAATACATGAGATCGAAGAAGGGTAGATTATACCTGGCCTTTGTGGACCTCACCGCGGCCTTTGACTCGGTGAGGCATGGTAAATTGTGAGCGGTCCTTGTAGCGTTGGGGGTGGATCCCAATATTATATTTTTCCTGCAGCATTTGTACAGTGGTGCCTCTCCCAGGGTCCGCTATGGTGTGGACGGGCAGTGCACTGAAGCTTTTCCCATTAGGAGGGGGGTCAGGCAAGGTTGTGTCCTGGCCCCTTTCCTTTTTAATTTATATATTAATGTACTGGGAGACGAGCTGCTTAAGACGGGTCAAGATTTTCCGCAAGCGGGTGATCGATCTATACCCACCCTACTATATGCGGATGACGCAGTCTTAATGGCGCGCACACAAAATGGTCTACAAAGCGTTTTAGACAGTTTTAATGATTTTATGAAGGACTTGGGTTTAAGTATCAATGTTTCCAAAACCTTTGTTATGAGTTGTGGTCAAGGGGTTCAGAGGGGTAGGGTAAGGGAGATGTTTCTGGATGGTAGGAAGATAGCTCAAACTAAAAGTTTCACATATCATGGCATCCTATTTAATCGTAGCAATACGTGGACCCAAACGATATCTACAAAAAAGCTTGCGTTCACAAGAACAACTAGTGCTCTTACCACCTTTGCAAAGAAGCAGGGTAGGAAGCCGCCAGGGGAGCTCCTGCAAATTTATAAGGCAAAATGTACATCAGTGGCGATGTACGGGGCAAGGGTGTGGGGTTTTGTTAAGACCCTCCCTTTCCAACTTGTGGAAAATGCGTTTCTGCGTTATATTTTGTCTGTCCCTCAAAGTACGCCTTCCTTTGCCTGCCATGAGGAGCTGGATCTTCCTTATTTATCGGACCTTATTAAACTTGAACCAATACTCCTCTGGCATAGGATACGGTCAAAGGATCAGACTCAGTTAAATAGAGAGATCATGTTAGATATCCTGAGACTGGAAGGGGCCATGCAGATCCCCTGGGTCAAGTATGTGTATAGCTTCATGAACGATTTAGGACACCTGGAATATTTTACAAATCCAAGTTCCATGTTATCGATTTCTAGAAAGGCTTTAAAATCAGAGGGTCTTCTATTATTGGGAGCTATAAGATTAGCAGGTGAAACATCCAAATGTTGTGTGATGCAACACCAGTTAACACTCACCTGTGTAAGGATGGAGCCATATCTGGCGTTTGTACCCAGTGGCTTTGACAGGATGCTTTTAACTAGATTTAGATTGGGCATTGTCCATAGATTACTGACATTGCCTAAAATGAATGATTGGTCACGAACTCTGAAACCATGTCCCTGCGACTCGCAATCTGTCCAGTCCACAATTCATTTAATGTTTTTCTGCAAATGTTATGTGTCATCAAGGAAAGTTTGGATACTGCCCCTCTTAAAAAATCAAGGTTTTAGACAATGTCGCCCAGCGCTGATCCGACTCCAGTTCTTGGAGAATGAACATATTGCATGGAGGATAGCTCAGTATTTGAAGAAAGCGCTCCGGCTTAGGAAAACTATGACATTTGAGGATTGTTAATTCCTGGGCTTTTATTGATTACGGACGGTGTTTTTTAATTAATAATGTGTGTTATATATATATTTTTTAATTTGTGCATAATGTTTTTATCTCAAAAAGTTTATAATTAATGTTATCGTTTGTTTTATGTGCTTTTATGATTGTCTTATGAACAGTCGAATAAAGCTTTCCTTGACTTGACTTGACAACTCACAACTGTGGGAGAGCACACGTAGCAAAATCACATACAACATGCCAACCAACATGCCCAACTACCGGACACGACAACACAAGTAACCGTGGTAACAGGGGCCAGACATATAGACAAACCATCCACAAAGGCAGAGCCCCTCTGCCACACAATTGCAGAATGTGGGGAGAGGTGGGAACCAAGAATGTGCGAAGGAGTCAAGTGACCCAGCAATAAGAAAGGACACAATGCCAAGTGTGGCGGAGATGTGCTGGACAGACTGCAGCAT
This sequence comes from Calotriton arnoldi, assembly GCA_963921515.1. Taxonomy (NCBI): domain Eukaryota; kingdom Metazoa; phylum Chordata; class Amphibia; order Caudata; family Salamandridae; genus Calotriton; species Calotriton arnoldi. The sequence goes on from CAWUFW010017364.1 coordinate 166,138, forward strand.
GAAGACTACAGACATGTCCATGTGGACATCTACTGCTGGTGTTTGCAGTGTAGTGGACAGTGGACGCAAACAGGTTACCCCAGGCAATGTGGAAGTCCTTGGACATGTAGCCATGTGGTCCCCCCTGTAAGCCTGAGTGGAGCGGCCTTGGCCGGCGTATGTCGCGAATGAATAGCCCGGGACCCGGGGCCCGGGGCCCTGGGCGTGGTTCAGTTCCAGGATGGCAACCACAGTAACTACTGCGTGTGTCTCTGTGTCCGCCATATCGTGACCATAGGCTTACACACACGTGCCCGACCACATTCAACGGCCATATTCACACTGGAGACGAGGTGACTACGTCCCAAGCCAACCCGTGCACATCTCGTCAGCGCATGCAGGGTCGTGTCTGCCAGGGGGGCGCCCCCCACCCAACCACGAGGCGGCCGCCGTGACCGGTGGTACCTGCATGATCCTGTGCGCCTGCTGCACCCCAGCCCTGGTTCCCAGACCGGTCTGCCGCCCAGCGATGACTGCCCGTCCCTGCGCACCCAGGCTTCAATGCTCACCTGCCGCCACCGGCGTGTCTCCAAGGGGGCCCTCCACGTGCCGGTGCAACCACCTCAGCCGATTGCTGAATTCCATGCCACAGGCCCCCAGCGCACCCTGCGGCACCGCACCGCGGAGTCTTGTGTGTGCTGACTGCTGCCTGCGCATACACTGCGGTCCAGCAGGACTCACAATTCTAATTGAGTCTTGATTTGCTGGACGCCGTATCGAGGCCAACGCATCATCGCAGGCTGCACACCCACTCAGCTCTTCAGGTGGGCCTAACCCTGTGCACCGCAAGTCATCGTCACGTGGCGATAGGCCCATGCCAGATGCAGGCCATCGGGTGCCACTAACTCAGTGCACAGCAAGTCATCGCCACGTGGCGGTAGGACCGTGCTGGACGCAGGCCATTGGGTGCCACTAACTCAGTGCAACGCAAGTCATCGCACGTGGTGGTAGGCCCATGCCAGACGCAGGCCATCGGGTGCCACTAACTCTGTGCAACGCAAGTCACGGACCCCTCATGATTGAGTTCCGTGGATGCGGATGCCATTATGTCACCTCTGACAGTGGGGGATGTGCTGTGGTGGCCCCCTTTTATTGGCAGGGTCACATGTCCCGTGATCCCTGTGCTGGATGGCTGTGGTGTGGGTGTAAACCAGCCCTCAGGGAGTGGCTGTGGTATGCTGAAAACTAGACCAGTGACCAGCAGATCACTACAGGGAAGACCTGGGCCATGTAGCTGTGTCGTCACCCCCTGTGAGCATAAGCAGAGTGGGCTGGGCTGGCGTATGCCAATCCAGCGTAGGGGTGTGAGCAATGAGCCCAGAGCTCTGGGCGTGGTTCAGGTATGGCCTGGACAAGGAAGTAACCAATGCGCGTGTCTCCGTTGTAGTGTCTGCGCAATCGGCAATGTTGCACCCTGTGACACAAGCCCCACAACATGTGCAGAATGGACTTGAGGGGGAATCAGTGACCCTACATTCATCCATACTGTCATACTTGAAGGATCATAGACATGACACATCTGTTCGAATTTGAATGTTTTATTCACATTCAGTGGAGTGTTGCAGCTGGAGCAGTACAGGGCCATGCACACCCCACTTGACATTGTTGCCCCGTGGAGGGCCAGCCAGAGTTCATTAGGGAAGGACAAATTCATCGGAAGAGGAAGAGTTCAGTCCGCAGTCTGATTGCTGTGTCATTGGTAACCAAACAGAATATGGCAGTCCATGTCGAGGTCCAAGGTGAGTGCCGCAGAGTGTATCGGGGGACAGTGGAAGGTGATGATGCAAAGGGCCGAACCAAGCTGAAACAGGTCATATGGTGGAGATGAATGCTACCGCTTCCCCATTACCACAACGGCAGTCTCATCCACATCATCGTCCTCTGATGTGTGATGTGCCTCACCTGTGGGTGGTGGTGTTTAGGCTGCAGCACTGTGTGGCACTGACACATCAGGGGCCGGAGGTGGATTGTCGGCCGCACTGTGTGGCAGTGACACATCAGGTGCCGGAGGTGGAATGTCTGCCGCACTGTGGGGCACTGACACATCAGGGGGCGGAGATGTGGATGGTGTAGGAGCAGCAGCATTCATCTGCACCAGGCCTTGTGGCAGCAATGCTATGATGAGGATCTGCAGGGCATGGAAGATCCCAGCTACATCTCGCTGATGTGCAGCCGTGGCAGCAATTCTTTCCGCCTCCATCCGCACCATGTCCTCCATGAGCCTCCACATGTGTCCCATCTCCCGGCTGAGATCGCTGGAGTCACTCTGACTAGACAGGTGTTCTTGTCTCCGAGTCATGACTCTAGCGATGTCAGCCATGGCTCGTTGGAGACCATGGTGTGGACTGTGGGTGTCCGTTATGGACTGTAAGTGGTCCCTGATGGGACGTAGACACCCATGGATGGCATCTAGTTTGGCTGCCATGAGGTCGAACCCCACCCGCACCTGCTCATCCTTCTGGCCCTCCAACACACGGCGTTAAAATGCCATGTGTTGGTCGTGGGGATCCTGGGAGACAGCCGGGGTGGTGGGTGCTTCCTGCTGTGTGGTCTGTGCAGGGGGTGGGGTCTCCTCGATGCAGCTGGGCCGCCCTGCTCCTGGGGGTGGGGTGCGGAAGCTGTCCATGAGCTCTTGGAGGGCGTCAGTGTCGAAGGTGAGCAGGTCCTCCTCGTCATCAGTGAGGAGGTGTTCGGTCTGCCCTGCAGGAGGTGATGATTCTCCCTCTGCAATGTAAAGGGGAGATGCAGTTTAACAGTGTGTTCCATGTATGTTCACGCATTGGCCAAGTTTCCAAACAGACTGCATGACAATGTACATTGTGACTGTTTAGGAGGAGCTGCCTATTTGAAGTGGGACAGTGGACATTTGTGCACCATCAGGGATGTGGGGTTGTACTTGTCCATTATCATGTCACAGTTTCCTGCTATGCCAAATGTGATTAGCCAGTTTCTACACACAAGCGGCAGCAGTTGTGTCCTCTGTTCTGTTGTGAAAGTGTTGCAGTTTGTACCACATTGTTGTCAATGTTGATGTGCTCTGATTCTTGTGTGTGTGCTGCATTGTGGGAGAGTCGCCCCTGCAGCTCAGACTTTGCTTGGCCTTCTCCCTTTCATGCGGTGTGCCTTTGACTTCTGTGCTTATGCAGTGCTGATATGTTGCATACTTGGGTAAATTGGGCTCTTGGTGGGAGTTGGGACTCTTGGGCATGGTTTGTCCGCAGATGTCTTGTTGCCATCAGGGGTTGTTTGTGCACATGGATGTGTCAGTGTGTGACCTGCTCCTTTCCGGATGTGGACCACACTCAGCCACCTCGGTGTCGTGGCGTGCAACATGTCATGATGAGTGGCCTGCAGACATGCTCATCGTCATGCAGTGTCACTTGCATTGTCAGTGGGGCTCACGGATCCGCAGCTTTGCTAGGTTCAGCACATGTGCATGGGTTTGTTGTGAGATTGGTGATGTGTGGGGAGGGCCCCCTCTGGGCACATTGTGGACGGGGGACTACTTGCTGTTTCTATGTGTGCTGCAGTATGGCAAGGCGATCAGGGACATGATCCAGAGTCATTGTGGTTGTGCAGTGTGTTATACTTCATTGTGCATGTGTGCCATTGTGCCCATCTCCCCCCGTCCCCCCAGACCCTGGTGGTTACTCACCCTGTTGCTGTTGTGTCAGGTCATGTTGAGCAGTGTCCGGTCCCCCGACTCCTGCCACAGTCTCCACACTGATGACTGTGGACACCATTTCCTCCATCTCATCCAGCTCCTCCTGTTGCGCAGGACTCCCACCCCCAGTCTGCATTGCTGCTTTGCGGTTGTTTGCGAGTTTCAGCTTGGTTTTGCGCTTCACATCATTCCAGCGCCTCTTGAGCGCTTCCATTGTCCTCCTCAGCACTTCGACTGCATTCACCTTGTCCACGATGGACTGCCATATTGCATTTTTTGTTGCCAGTGACACAGTGGAGGTGACGAACAGTTGTTGATGGTGTTCTATCACCTCCGTAATCAGGATCCTGTTTTCCTGCGGACTGAACCGCATCTTCCTCTTCTTCTCCTTGCCCTTCCCTGACCCCGAGGTCCCAGGCTGGTCCTCCGTGGGGCTTGTGGGGTTCGGGTTGTCCTCTGTACTTGCTCCGGCTACCTCCATTATGCTTCGCAGTTGTTATGGTTTTTTTGCAGCTTTTATGGTGATTTTTCCTGCCTGACGTGGCAATTGCAAGCCTGGCGCTGCTTGTCGCCGATTTTTCTATTGCGGTTGGGCCCATCGCAACTTTTTTCACGTTCGGGTTTCCTTTTTTATTGCCGTCGCAGTAGTTGTATCGTGGACATTTGAGGCATTATCGGGAAACTATCGCATGTTACCGCCGTGTTGAGAATACGACGTTGACACAGAGTTATTTTCCCGCGATAGATGGCAATATGAAAAATTGCGTTAGCCTATTTTGGCGATGTTTATCGCACGTTCTTGAGAATATCCCCCTTTGTTCCTTTGTAGCATGCAATGCTAAAATCCATACATTTTGGTGCAACCTTTATACACTTTTTTCAATGCAGGTAATGAAAGCAGGAACACATGGCTGGCAGAAATCTACACATAGGGCCAGATGTACGACGCGCAAAATAGCGCCTCGCATATTGCGAGTCTTTTGCGACTCGCAATGTGCGAGGCGCTATTTTGCATGTACAACAGTGTGTTTAACACTGTTTGCGATTCCCAATGGGGTCGCAAATTGCGAGGCTCATGAATGTTAATGAGCCTCTCGCAATTTGCGAGCCCATTGGGAATGACAGGCCTTTCCAGTGATGGTGGCCTGCTGGGCTCAGCAGACCACCATGTCTGGGATTACTTTTAAATAAAGCAGCTTTTTTTTTAAAATGCAGCCCGTCTTCCTTAAAGGAAAACGGGATACATTTGAAAAAAAACAAATGAAACTGCCTGCCCTTAAAAAATATTTTTGGAGCCAGTCACAAAGGGGAAGGGGTCCCCTGGGGACCCCTTACCATTTGCGACTTCATTACCATCCTCTTGAAGAGGGCGGTGATTTGCGAGTATTTTGTGACCGCAATTGCAAAACATTCATAGATGGCTCTGCTGTCACTATTAGGAAGGGAACGCCCCTTCCTAATAGCGAGTCGCAATACACTATTTTGCGAGTCGCAAATTATTTGCGACTCGCAAAATAGTGTAAGTACATGGCCCAGACTAACATTGCATGCGCAAACGGGTCGCACACCGATTTGCGCATGCAATTTTACGTCGTACATCTCGCCCATAGACTCATATGAACATGTGCCAGTCTCTTCTCATGGGAAGAATGCGAGAAGACCTTGAGAATCTGAAACAATTTCTTGAGTAAAAGAATTTAATAATTTTTACAATCCTCATTTCGTTGAGCCAGCTTCAATGAGGCTACACTTACTAGGACTGTTGAGCTAGGATGTGCAATATATAACAAAGGAAGGCAAAATGAAAGTATCTTTGAAATACGTGAGGGTGCAATAATGTTAATGCTTACAAAATCTTTAATCAGTTGTATAATATGTAAATTTATGTTCTTGAAGCAACTCTGATAGCATGACATCAATACATTTTACCCTATTTGGTGCAAAGCTACAACTCATTCTTAAATTATGGAGGAGTCAACATGTCTGTTGATCTTGACTAAGGACCTTATTTATGGGATTTTGGTGCAGAGCAGCGCTGCAAGGCACCTTGCTGTGCTGCCTTATGGCAAAGTGAAAGGGTAGGAGTGCACCATATTTATGCAACGCGGTGCATTCCTGTCCTTTCTCCCTGCGCTGGTGCCATTTCGGCAGCCTAGCACCAACGTAGGCACCCTTGCACCATGGTGCAAGGGTGCCTCCATTGCATGCAGGATTGCTTTTGTGCAGGAGGGGGCACCTTCCTGCACAGAAACAATCATAAGAGGCATATTCATCTTTCTATGTGTGCTGCAGAATGCCTCACACATGCAAAGAGGAAAAACATGGAGAAATAAACATATTTCTCCTCGTTACGCCTCACCTCAGGTGGCGTAAGGATTTGGAGCTTCCCCAGGTTTACATGATTTTGTAAATCTGGGTAGTGTCAAAATCCATGGGTGTTGCGTGGAAACACCCACCGCAACGCCTATGGAACACCTCCTGAGCGCAGAGTAAGGTGATACAATGATTTGCACTGTGTCGCCTTAATCAAGATTTATGAGGTCACTCAAAGCCATGGAAGGGTGGCTTTGCATGGTTTCATAAATCTGATTCAGCGCCCTGTGTCAAGCATGTACCACTTAACGTGGTGCAGAAAATAACGCAGGGCTCCCATAAGCAACCCTGACTCTCTCTATCACTGTTTATTTTACACATACGCATCAGTTCCAGGATAGACACTCTTCTCTTATCCTCTTATCCAACTTACTACAGAATAGAGTGCAATGGCAGGGGTGACATTGCTACGATCTCCAGTGGTCACAGAGCAGTATCAACCTTGTTGTCACGCTTTGTGAGGCAGTCATTTGGGGAGAAAATAACATGCCTTGCAGCCGAGTAAGGGACTTACATCTGCTGGTGACCATCAAGTTCAGTCTAGCAATGGTAAAGTCCACTAGTAGGTGTTCCATGATGACTTGAGGCCAAGGACAATAAGCATTTGCAATGCAATAGGTCTCGCATTTCTAAGAGTTACAGCTATTGGCGTTGTAAATGACAATGTGTTTTATCTATGTTTTTTTTTTTGGAGTGTAGTGGACGCTTGTGGTGTGGAGTGGAATTATGTGGGTTGTATTGTAATTGTTAGTTGTGGTATGATGTGTAAATGTGTTGTGTGTATTTGAGGTATCTGGTGTGCTATGGAATGTAGTTGTGTATTTGAAATATGTGGTTTGGTGTGGAATTATGTGGTGTGTATTGGAAATGGGTGGAGTTGAATTGTGTAGCGTGGAACTGTATAGCATTGAGCGAAATTATGCTTATTGGAATTATATGTTATGGTGTGGAGTGCATTTATATGGATTGCTGGTATGCGTTATAGAGTGCACTTATGTGGGGTGTATTCATGTTGTATTGAGTATAGTGTATTTATGTGTAGTGTAATTATGTGGCTTTGAGTGATATTATGTGGAGTGTAAATATGTCGTGTGGTGCAGAGTTGTCAATATGTGACTTCATAACTAAAAGCCTGACTGGCCCCAATAAAAAAGCAACTAAAGCCAACAAATAAAATGCCAGAAAATGAGAGTTACAAACCACAAAGCCAATGGTAAGCAATGGGCGGAATGAATTTTGAATGTCCCCAAAATGTCTTTAGAAAACCAGACAGCTGCACTGTGTGGTAGTCTGCAACCTTAAAAAGGGATACGCCAAAAATATTGACACAAGAGAAACAAACACTGGCAAAGACAATAGGTTTGGCCTTGACATGCTAGTGCAAGTTTCTCCTTTGTTGCAAGCATATGCTGTAAAAATAAAAAAAAGTAAACTATGCCAAAATAAAAATAAAAAATAATGCTATCACGTAAGCATGAATTGCTTTATATTTGCAAAAAAAAATTACATTCTCCACTGCAGCTGTTTTACTAGTGATTTAAAAAAAAAAAGAAAAAAGTCTTTCAGCTCTGCTATGCATTGTTTTATTATTTGTGAAGGAGACATGAATACATCCCCACCTAACTAACCTCTCACATTGCAGGCAGTTTCAAGGTCGCCCAAACACTTTAACATAAATGTTAAAAAGGAGTGCAGAAAAAATAGATGGTATGTAAAGTTATTATAAAAAATACATTAAATAAAAAAGCTTACTTTAAACCAGCTTTACTACTGAAGAGAAAGGAACTATTTGTAGGCCGATGTGAACAATCTATGGTCAGATATTTTTCCCATGCAAGGGTATATTACTTACTTCTGAGTGCCAAAGTATTCATTATACATGCTTGAGCATGTTGCTACTGCTATGTGACACATTTGTACATACTGCAGCGCCTGACTGTAAACGTGATTTTGTAATGTGTGTTTTTATGTTTCTCCATTTAGGGAGCAGACATGTTACCTATTTTCTGCACAGCGCTCAGGTGTTCTTGAGGCCCGGTCGACGCTACACAAAACAATATAATCATTTTAATATGGTCTGTAAACTTTGCTGTGTCCATGTAGTACAGCAGCACGAGGCATGGATGAACAGATTAGCGATGATAACCGGACTACTTGGTCCTTCTACAAAAACATGCCCATAAAATCTTCATTGTCTCTAAAGCAGAAAATTGCCTTTTTTCTCTGTCAATAGGAAGCCGTCCCTAGGACAAGGAAGCGTGAGAGGGATGGAGGAGGAGGGAGATAGCAGGGAGCCAAGCCTCACTCACTCAACAGACAAAGCCAGAGATCACTGAAACATACCATAAATACAATGGTACAGCACGTGCGCCCGACTATAGCCACCTATATTTAAATCCAGGGTGAGGTTTAAAAGTGAGGTAAAGAAAAATCACACACACAGGGCAAGACCTTCATTTTACAGACCACAAATATCACCCATTTGAAAGGAAGCAACAAATTCACATTTCTGGGCCATAATGGGTTAGTTTTCCATCCAGTGCGTGTTCATCTGAGCCATTAAAGGACAGCAGGAATGAAAGTCCGTCCGTAAAAGAGAGCGTGTATGGAAAAGGCAGAGCTGGGGAAGGGGAGGGGAGAGCCCGCTGCTACTACAAGGGATTTCAAAATGAGAGAAGGATGGCAGCACAGGGAGGGGATACGCTGCTCACAGCAAAAACCAGGGTTGCTCAAGGCTAACCCTGGGCGGTGAACTCCGCTCGCGGAGTTTGCGGAGTTTTCTGCACTCCGCGTTATGCGGAGATCGCAGAGTTCAGAAAAACTCCGCTTCGCGTTGCGGAGCGGAGTTTTTGTCCTCGCTCGCGTTCGTCAACGTCAAGTTGGCGAGCGAGGAAAATCAACCTCCCGGCGAGATTTTTCCTCGTTCGCGATCGTCAACATCATGTTGGCGAGCGCGAGCATGGAAAATCAACATCCCTGCGAGATTTTTCCTCGTTCGCGATCGTCAACATCAAGTTGGCGAGCGCAAGCGTGGAAAATCAACATCCCAGCGAGATTTCTCAACATGGGGGGTCAGGTTTCTCATTGCGAGTGGTCGCGTATGCTCGCGACCGCTCGCGTTGAGAAACTGTCCGTTCGCGTTGAGAAAGCTGCAGCTCGAGTAAAAATCTACTCGAGCGGCAGAAAAGGAAAGCTTGCGCTGTGCATGGTGCCGTTCGCAATGATTGCACAGTGCGGACAAGCATCCGGCACTGTGCAATCACTGCGAACGGCATTTTTCTAGTATACTCCGCCACTCGCGGAGCTCTGCGTAGTACGACGGAGTTCTTTTTGCACTTTGCGGTGTTCCGCGTAGTGCAACTCTGCGATCTCCGCCCAGGGTTACTCAGGGCGGGTTATCAGGAATAAACAGGAGCCTATGCCTCAAGCTGCAGACACCAGTCCAGTGGTGTCATGGCCAGAGCAGCTGACTTTGGAGCTGGGCAATCCGGTTCGAGTCTTGGCAGCAGCTCAACATCCTGTGATTCTGGGTGAATCGCAATATTAATGCTTTAAGAAAGGCAATTACTGAATGTAATCATCCATCCGAACGTAAAATGCCTCATCTGCTAAAGGCAATATTACAAAGAACAGAACACCATATGGTGTAACAGCTAAAGGTGCCAGCTTTAGAGCTGAGGAGCAGGGTTCGAGTCTCCACGTCCGCTTCCGGGCAAATCGCTAGATTTGCTGTGCCAACTGTAATACATAGTTTAAGCAGTGCCTGCCAACTGTAAATAAGTACTTTAAGCAACGCCTGCCGAATAGTTTAAGTGGCACCCATGGAAAGCTCTCCAATAGTTATGAGCCACTGTAAACAAGCATTGGTCAATGCAAGAAAATATGCTACAGCAAATAGAACTGGAGGAAAAGTAAGTGGCCCGCACAGGAACCAATGAAAAGCCAGGAAAGTGAGGCGGCGTGATGTAAACCCTTTGCAGGCCATACCTTAAAATCAAGCCCAATCCCCCTTAAAAGAAAGCCCAAACCAAGCAAATGTCCTACTAGAAAAAGCCCAACTGACGGTGGAGATCGAAAAGTGCAAAAAGAAAGCCTAATAAAAAAAATACAAGCCACGGTGGGGAAGGCATCAGTGTGACAACTGTGGCACAAAGTTAAGAGGAGATGGGAGTAGCAGTGCTATGTTTGAATGAAAGCAGCTAGGGTGCTGAAGCTGAACACAGACAAACAGTAACAGAGCAGGAAACCAAGAAAGAAATAGTCCCACAGATAAAGGACCATAGTGGAATGAGACAGTACTAAGCCCCTGCTCTGTGGGAGGAACAGAAGAGAGAAAGGAGGGACAAAGAGGCAGGACTGATCACTAGCAAACAGGGATTTTTAAAGGACACTGACATAGACAAATGAAAAGTAGTGGCAAGAAAGGGGATGGACTTGAAACACACACACTGATCACAGCAGGTCTCGAAGAGACAGTGCATGCACTGTCTAGCTCGACCTAAAAGGGACTAAAGCAGGCCTGACAGTAGGACTCAATGGCATGGCAGAAGTGAGTGACTCTCTGGAAGTGCAAAGATTCAAGCATACCACCAGACATGTGCAGCAGTAGCAGTCCACACCCACACCTGACTTAACAAGCTTATTCCTCAAAGGTAAGCGAGACCCTTACTTGGCACATGCACATATGCACCTCCAGCATCTCTCAAAAACACAATATTGCTCCTAATTTAATACTGAGTATTGCTAACCTGCTTGTGTATCCACCTATCCTCTTCTCCTATGTATGGTGGGGGAACCAACAGTCATGCCCACACATATCAGGCTCCGCTGGATATCCTGACTGTAGGAGAGTAGGATCTGCCTCTTATGTTGCCCCCACTTTTTTTCTGATGTTAGCACTGGTTTCTGGCTATAGTCTGGCTGGGTCCCTGCCAATCAGGGCCCCAGCCTCTCTGTTCTCTCTAAACGACATGGAGTGCACTCTAGGTGCACTAGTGATTGGATACTGTGGTGCCTTATGAGTCCCTAGTATATGGTACCTTAGGTGCCAAGGGCATAGGTACTTCACAGGCCTACCAGGGGCTGCAGCATGTATTATGCCACCCCTGGGAAGGAGTCTAAATCTGACACCACAGGCCTGCTACTGCAGCCTGGGTGAGGTGGTGCTAGCACCCCTCACTGAGATATAGGTTTCCTATATCTCTCCTGCACACACATATAAACCTATCAGTCACCCCTAAGGCAGGCCCTATCAATCCTGAGGGCAGGGTGCTTGGCTTCTATGTGAGGGGGTGCCTCTGCCTGAGCAGGGCCCCTCTGCAGCTCTCAGAGTCTATTCTCTGGTGCTGTTTGTGGATGCGGTTAAACCATATACTATTAAGTGCATTATATCCTCGGGTTAATGCTAACTTTGGAATGGCTGCATCAAAACATGTCGTGTTTGGTGTCAAACATCTTGGAATACTACCCCCCGCCAATCTTGGCGGCGGGGGTAGCATTCCACCCTTCTAGAGGGATAAGACATGTACCTGCTGTGGAAACGCGGTAGAATCCTAAAGAGCCCTGGCATCACAAAATGGATGCCACCAGTCACAGACACTGGGCTGCCCTCCTGCTGATGACCGAAACTCGCAGTGGAGGAAGCCCAACAATAGGCATCCTGTCACAGGGAGGTGTAACCACCTCCCAGACAGGGTTTAGTGTATTGGGGCTGGGTGGGTGCACTCTTAGAGTGCTTTGAAGTCCTGCACTGGGGGAGCAGAAGGCTCCTCTGTGCATATGCCAGTTCAAACCGGCTCAGGGGCTACCTGCCCCTGCTCTGGCGTGAAACTGGACAAAGGGAAGTGGGTGTAGCCACCCCTCCCTTGACCCTCCCATAGGTGGGGTCATAGAGCTAGTCCATCCCCTCTTTTCAGTATAAGAAGGGGAACCCTTGAACTTGCTAGTTAGATAACCCCTGGACGACGCTCTACAGAAGAATCCTGGCCCTTCGATGTTCCACTACCTTTGGAAGACAGAAGAATCTCCCTTGGAGTCAAGGAGTGACTCCCCTGCTTGGCAGGCACCAAAAACGACAACGATGGTCGCAAACTACGCCGCTTCCGCCGGAGTCCGAAGTCCCTGCAGCCCAAGAAGTGGATTTCCTGACTTCTCCAAGGCCATCGTGAGTCCCCAGCGAAGCTGAGGCAAGTGGACCCCACGAGTGACGAGGAACCGCGACCCCTGGGTACCGTGCACTATTGTCGAGTGCAACCCCTTCACAACGTTCTACAAACTTGTGCTTTGGACCACGTGTGGGCCCGACCTCCAGCAGGAATCCCTCTGAAGATCAGAGGCCTACACCGTCCCGAGTGACCGTGGGCTCCTGTTGAGTGATTCTGCCCGAGGTGTCTTTGCAATCCCTTGCCAGCCGGCTCGTGGGTCCCCAGAAGACTTCTTAAAGAAACCAAAGGGCTCCCCTGGTTGCTCCAGGCCTGCCCTGACTTACCTTTGCTGGGTGAGTCCCTCAGACCTTGCTGGTCTGTGCCATCGACTTTTCTTCATCTCCCCAAGACTTGCTGTTGCCAAGGCTTGTTGGCTCCAATCGAGTTGCCGACACCGCAGTAAGCTGCAGACTTTGTGGGACACACAGAATCCAGCTCCTGGTCATCGTCGACGCCTCCTGGACCTCGTGGCTGAAGAGTCAAGGCACCCGCAACCGACCTGAATCAACCGACGACGGTGGGCATCCATCTTCCTTGCCCCGAGTCACTGCCAAGTGACTTTGAACACTGTCCCCTCTGCTTTCAGGTCATCCTTCTTCAGAATCCAGGCTTGGATTCCACCGGACACTTCTTCAGCTCCCGCAAGCAGCAAGTCTTCTTTGTTCGCCATTGAAAACGACGCCGCGACCCGACACCAAAGGACACCTATGCACCCGGCTTCCCTGGGGGAGGTAACTCCAGCACTACGATGCTCCTGTGGGTGTGGGCCCTAGAACTACTTACCCTGTAAGTGACTTGCTTGTAAGTTCTCCCGAAGTATCCTAGAACTCTTAATTTCCAACCGCGACTTGCCCCATTGAAGTTAACGGCGATCCGCGCCTGTGTATCCACACTGCACGCGTCCCCCGTGGGTCCTTTACTTACCTGCCTTGGGTGGTTTCGTGAGGCCCCAGCACTTCTGAAGGCCCTAGGCCTTGTCTCCCTGCAAGTCGTTGTTGCTAAGTCCCTTTTTAGTATATGGTCTGGTACGCCCCTAGGGCCCCAGCCATATTTTGTGCTTAACTTATTGTGAAACGTTGATTTGTGCATATGTTTGTCTTCTAATCTCATAAAGAGATTAGTAGAGAGTTATTTAGAAATAAATACATATATATTTGATATATATACCTGTGTGGTGTCTTTTCATTTGGTGATTCAAGAGATTATATGGTAAAACAAGCTGCTTTACATTCCTTCAAGACTTAGCCTGAAGGCTGCTCTCCACAGCTACCACTAGGATAGCTTTCTTTAAAAGGTTGTCTTAAACCTATCTACCACAAGAGTCGATTTGCCCTGGTGCAAGGTGTCCACTTTAATTAGTGAACAGCATATACCAGGCCAACTTCTCACACTGACATATTGCTGTAGCTCTAGAGCCATCAAGGAGGAAATCCTTCTTACACTCCTCCAGTGGCAGAGCCATACCAAGTCTTGGGTGTCTCACTCACACACTGCTATGATAAAGGAGCCCTATCTCTTCCCCTTGTAAGACCATTCTCTTGCACACTGCCCAACTGATAAAGTACAATCTGTCTCTGTTTCAAGCACTGCTGTACGTATGGAAGCATGCTCCTACACTGACAGGTGCTTTGCTCTTTCTCCTTCCATCACACTTGATAAGCGTTTCTTGAGCATTTACTCTAAAGGTGTATATTCTCAATTTGCTTGAGCCCTAGGGTGCTCTGTTGGATGTAAACCTTCCTAGCCTTCATCGAGTGACAGATGTCCTCTTTTCTCTCACTTGTATATGCAGGAAGCTGAGGTGTACTCGAAACTACATCCACATGAACCTGTTTCTCTCCTTCATGATGAGAGCCATCTCTATCTTGACTAGGGACATCCTATTGAAGGATCACAGCAGCAAGGATGTCGATGACAATATGGACATGTCCATTTTTATCAGTGATCAGGTGAGGACAACAGAAGCGCTCACATCTCACTTGCTGAAGGAATGTTAACTGCACATGTGACTCATCAAAATGCACAAATTAGGCTAAAAAACTATAGGACCGTAGGCTGCTGGGAGTACTCTCTGTTGGGAGTTGGTAGGAATTGAGGTGGAGCCATGAGAGAGTCGTAGGGAATGGTGAAGGAACATTGGTTTTGGGTGAGCAATAGGAACTAGTTAACATCATTGGATGCATCATTGGATGCGGAATCTGTACGGATCGTTGATGAAGCACTGGCTATTGGACATTTGTAACTAGTGATTTTTTAGCGCTGCTGGTGGAAAGTTGTAAAAACTCTTTATGAGCACTGGATATGTGGAGCTCTAAGTTACCATCCCAAGCATGTTTTATCTCTGTTTAAGGTCTTTTTTGATATACTGGAGAGCCATCTGGTGAGACAATTACACTAAAATTAAAAGACATGTAAGGCCTCATTTATGGGGTTTTGGCGTAGGGCAGCGCAGCAAGTCATTTTGCTGCTCTCCCTACACCAAAGTGAAAGGGCAGGAATGCATTGTATTTATGTAATATGGAGCATTCCTGTCATTTACCCCTGCACTGGCGCCGTTTCGGCAGCCTAGCGCCAACACAGGCACCCTTGCACCATGGTGCAAGGGTACCTGTATTGTTGGCAGGATTTTTTTGAGCAAGAAGGGGCACCTTCTTGCACAGAAACAATTCTCAGAGACGGATTCCTCTTTCTATGTGTGCTGCAGAATTCAGCACACCTAAAACGGGAAAAAACTAGGAGAAATAAAGATATTTCTCCTTGTTACGCCTCACCTCGGTAGGCGTAAGGCTTTGGTACTCTCCCAGGTTTACATGCTATCAACAAATCTGGGGAATTGTCAAAATCCATGAGTGTTGTGTGGGAAAACCCATTGCAATGCCCATGGAACGCCTACCGAGAGCAGAGTATGGCAACGCAGCGGTTTGCGCTGCCTTGCTTTACTCCATATCTATGAGGCCATTCAAAGCCAAGCATAGTGGCTTAGCGTGGCCTCATAGATATGATTTTGTGATCTGCACCACCGGAGCGTGACAAAAAGTGACTCTCCGGCGGTGCAAGGGGCTAATAAATATGCCCCGTAATGTTTAAACGAGCTCTAGAGAACTGTTTTATGTAACTTGGTACTTGGAGATGCCCCATTATATTAACAAATTAAAATCTTGGCACTATGCTCCAGGAGACATATTCCAAATTATATCAGGGATGTGCAGAATAAAAGAGGCACACAAGTTACTCTATGCGTGCACCTTTATATAGCAGGGTACTGGTGGCTGATCACTCTAGAGAAGACTCAAAAGAATATGTGTTTGGTTGCTTCACAGTGCCTCTGGGGGATTGCCCTCTGTCACTGCTAGGACTTTTAAAGTACACAGGCCCTCATTTAAAAGGGTTTGAAGTAGGGCAGCACAGCAAGTCAGCTTGCTGTGCAACCCTACACCAAAGTAAAAGGGCAGGAATGCACCGCATTTATGCAATATGGTGCATTCCTGTCCTTTCCCCCTGCGCTGATGCAGTTTCGGCAGCCTAGCACAAACACAGGCACCCTTACACCATGGAGCAAAAGTTGCTGTGTTGTTGGCAGGATTGTTTTAGTGCAACAAAAGGCACCTTTCAGCACAGAAACAATCATAAGAGGCGTGTTCCTTTTTTTATATGTGCTGCAGAATGCAGCACACATAAGAGAGGGAAAAATGGGGAGAAATAAAGATATTGCTCCTCGTTACGCCTCACCTCAGGAGGCGTAAGGTTTTGGCACTTACTCAGGTTTACATGCTCTTGTAAATGTGGGGAAGTGTCAAAATCCATGGGTGTTGCATGGGAAAACCCACAGCAATGCCCATGGAACGCCTCCCGAGTGCAGAATAAGGCAATGCAGTGATTTTCACTGCCTTGCCTTGCTCCAAATCTATGAGGCCATTCAAAGCCATGCATAGATATGATATTGTGATTTGCACCGGCTGGAGCAACACAAAAAGCAACGCTCCGGTGGCACAAGGGGTTCATGAATATGCCACACTAAATCTTAAGTTCTAGAATGTAAAAGTAAAATAAAGACCTGGAGCACCTTCAACTGCAAGACTGATTTCAATCTGTAGTATGTCAGCAGCACAGTGCTGCAGGTCCACATGCGCATATTGCAACACATGTGAGCAATTGCCAATGTAAATTAGACATTTCTAGTGGCAAAGCACTGTTCAAAATTTCATGACAGCAATGTGATGCAGATGCTGTATTTTGTGATCAATGCTATCCCTAGCAACAGACGTGGGGAGATCAGGATAAAATGCTAAGGCAACTCAAGACCAAATACATTCTTAATCTTGATTCAAAGTTCCCAAGTGGGCTTAATACCCATGAGGAGCTTTATACCTGCTTGTAACATATGAAGGAGTCTCATCTGAGCAGATTCTCTCAATCAGCTCGTTTTGATCATTTGACTGCTTTTTTGATCGTTCTGCTCCTTTATTTTGTAGTTTTTCACATCAGAAATGCTTGATAAAGATGTGGTAGTCTCACCTTTCCAGTTGAATGCATCTTAGATTGCGGCTTATTGTCAATACTCTTGTAAGCTTGTTTTAATATACCAATGAGTAATCGTGAAAATGTAAAATGTGTTTAACATGACCCATTTGTCCATTAGTTGTGGCATATATTAGTTGAGTGTGCATGGCATGATTGTTTCGTTGTCAATGATTAGTGTAACTATGAATTTGCCCATATGGGCTCAATTGTGAAATATAACTGAGATCATATGCAATAAATTATTTTAAATTTATGATTTATTGAATAAAAACAAGTTTAAAAATAAATAAATCATGATTTATTACTGTCTTAGAAATGCTTTTGCGCACAAAACAAATCATATCACTGGTCACACATTAATGTAGTGAATTGCTACGAAATTGATAGAACACCCACCGATCCCAGTTCCCTCCTTCAGACCTACCCCTCCCCTTGCCCCAGTAGTCAGCTTTCTAACTTCCCTAAAATTGACTTAGTCACGTTAGCATCATTAGCAAATCACACCAAATCAGGGTCTCGGGTAGACCCTTGTCCTCCAAGGATCTTTCAAATGGCCCTGCCAGGGCTGGAGAAGCAGATCCTGGAACTATTAAATAATTCTTTGACTATGGGCTATTTACCGATAAATTTCAAAGAAGCCAGGGTCACCCCCCTGTTGAAAAAACCTGGTGCAGATATTCTGACTCTAAAGAACTACAGACCCATCTCTCAGCTCCCCTTTCTAGCCAAGATGTTGGAACAGTATGTATTAAAGATACTTTCGAAGTATTTGGAGGACCACCAGCTACTCCAAGCTAGACAGGCGGGCTTTAGAGCTCATCATAGTACAGAGCTAGTGATGTTGGCTGTGCTGGATGAGCTCAGAGTTATGGCCGACAATAAACAGCCGAGTGCCCTGATTTTACTAGATCTGTCAGCGGCATTCGATACGGTCAGCCATAACATATTGCTGAACCGTCTCACCAATCTGGGCATCAGCGGGCAAGCATACCAATGGCTAAAGTCATTTTTGTCTGACCGTACTCAGAGAGTTCAGCTGGGCGAGCAGATATCGGATCTGGGCTCTCTGGCATGTGGGGTACCCCAGGGCTCTGCACTATCTCCACTTCTTTTTAATATCTATTTGCAACCCCTTGTGGAGACTCTGACTCACATGGACTGTCAGGTCTTCAATTATGCCGATGATACTCAACTTCTTATCCGGCTTAACAACTCCCGCCAGGCCCAGGAGTCGGCCAGAAAGTTGCTCAGGTTTACTGTGAATTGGATGACGGCCAATTCACTGAAAATAAATCTGGATAAGACCGAATTGCTCGTCATTCCAACAAGTAATAGCCCTTGGTGTGATCTCTTCTGGCCTCCGGAACTAGGTGTAGTCCCGGTACCAGTCCCGGTTGTAAAAAGCCTGGGGCTGAAAATTGACTCTGAATTATCTCTGTCTTGCCAGGTCACCACGGTAGTAGGAACCTGCACTGGCTTACTCAGGCAGCTACGGAAACTTGCTCCTCTTTTGTCTACATCTTCATTACAGTCAATTGTCTCTGCCACTGTCATCTCCAGGCTGGATTATGGGAACGCCTTTACATCGGCCTCCCCAGAAGCTTATTGGGAGATTGCAGGTGGTGCAGAACAATGCGGCCAGGCTTATTTTTAGACTTCCTAGAAAAACACGCGCTACCCCTCTGTTATATAAACTACATTGGCTCCCTATTAAACAGAGAGCGCAGTTTAAGGGTCTATGTATTGCCCACAAGGCAATCTACGGTCAAGCACCCAAGTTTATAAAAGATCGCTTGGAGAAATATGTTCCTGGCCGGACCCTGCGATCCTCTGAGGCCTGTAGGTTGGCTTCCCCCAGGTACATCTCTAAATATAAGGGGGGTAGAGCGTTCTCTGTTTTTCTCCCACAGATCTGGAATGATCTGCCGGAGTACTTACGCAGGGAACCGGCTCTGCTCATCTTTAGTAAGCGTTTAAAGACTTTCCTATTTAGAGAGGCGTTAACAACTGCGTAATCTTCTGCCACCGCTGCTGCTGTTTTTATTTCTGCCCCAGTGACTTGCTCACTCTTCTCTAGAAGCGCTTAGAGACCTGAAGGTGATTTGCGCTATACAAAAGTCATATAACATAACATAACACATGGTGATAGGCGGTGTTTCTTCAGTTTCGGCCCACTAGGGCTCAATTGTGCAATTTAACTGGGATCATATGCAATGAATTATTTTAATTCATGATTTATCATTGTCTTAAAAAGGCTTTTGTGCAAAAGACAAATCATATCACTGGTCATGCATGAATGTAGTGAAGTGCCAGGAAACACATGGTGATAGGTGGTGTTTCTTCAGTTACAGCCCACTAGGTCTCAATTGTGCAATTTAACTGTGATTATATGCAATGAATGACTTTAAATTCAAGATGTATTATTGTCTTAGAAATGTTTAATTCTTACATAAGATGAATTATAACATTGTTTACTGATTTAATTAAGCGAAGTGCCAAGCTACGCAAGCTGATATGCTGTGTTTCTTCAGTTTCCATGAAGACGCATTGTATGAAAATTGACAAGATGGCGAAGCATATGTTATGTGATCAAGGCCGTCAGTGATGGCCGAAACTCGTTACGGCGTACTTTGGGCAATGGTAAATAAATAAGACTGTGAGCAGTGTTTTCTGTCTGCATCAATCCTGTGGGAGAATCGCAAGCTGAGGACTGACGATGTTGCTATATATTTACATTCACTAAAAAAACCAAAGGTTACAGGGATGTTATAGTTAGGTTCAGATTTTACTCGTAGAAAACCAGTGAAATTCAGCAGTTATAGTTACCTGAGCTAGCTATAACTTACGCCCCCGCATGCACTGCTTATGACCTCACATATTGCCTCACTCATGACATGTTCAGTGACATCACTGATGATATCTCTGATGACATCTCAAATGATATCACTTATGACAGCATTCAGTGAGGGCAAGTATTTTCTAAGAGATTATGACTGTTAAACATATATACTAAACTACTGCAAAAGTAAAATTAATAAACTAGGTGTACTACTAATGAGGATACTACTTTTAACATATATTATGTGAGTGGCTGTGTGACTGTATCAGTGTGTGAGTGGGTGTGTGAGTGGCTGTATGGGTGTGTGAATGGCTGAATAGGTGTATAAGTGGGTGTGTGAGTAGCTGTGTGAGTGAGTGAGTAGCTGTATGAGTGGCTGTATTGGTGAGTGAGTGGGTGTGTCAGTGACTGTATGGGTAAGTGAGTGGCTATATGAGTGGCTGTATGGATGGGTGAGTGGGTGTATGAGTGACTGTATTGGTGAGTGAGTGGGTGTCTGAATGGCTGTATCAGTGAGTCACTAGGTGTGTAAGTGGCTATGTGGGTGAGTGAGTGGGTGTTTGGTTAAGTGAGTTGATGTGTGAGTAGCTGTATTGATAGCGAGTATCTGTGTGAATGGCTGTATGGCTGAGTGAGCAGATATTAGAGTGCTTGTATGGATGTGTGAATGTGTATGCAAGTGGCTATGTGGGTGTGTGAGTGCTTGTATGAGTAAGTGAGTGGCTATGTTGAGAGGCTGTACGGTTGAGTGAGTGGTTGTGGGAGTGGCTGTATAGGTGAATCAGTGGGTCTATGAGTATCTGTATAGCTGAGTGAGTGGGTGTATGTGTGGGTCTATGGATGAGTCAGTGGTTGTGTGAGTATTTGTATGGGTTTGTGAATGGAGATGCGAGTGGTTGTGGGGGTGTGTGATGGGTATATGAGAGGTTGTATAGGGGTGTGAGTGGGTGTGTGAGTGGTTCTGTGGAGGATGTCATCAGTGGTGCGATTTGAGTTGTCATCAGAGATGTCATCAGTGATGTCACTGATCATGTCATGAGTGACACGCAGCTTCTTTTCTCCTTCAACAAATCTTCCTCGTCGGCGTTGTCAACCTTTTCTGAAGGAATGACTGCTATTGCAGACTGGATGAAAAGTAATTTTCTACAACTTAACGCAGGAAAAACTGAGATAATGCTTTTTGGAGACGCCCCTCTTCTCTGGTCCCCGGACTGGTGGCCGGCAGCTCTCGGCTCTCCCCCTAACCCCAAAACCCTAGTCAACAACATGGGCATTCGCCTTGTTCGTGCCTTAACATTAAAGGAGCATGCTGCCCATACTGCTAGCACTTGCTTCTATGTGTTGGGCTTGCTACGACAAGTCTTTCCTCTCCTGCCAGACTACACCCGAAAAACTCTCATTCAGACCATGGTTATGAGCCGACTCGATTACTGCAATGCTCTCCTGGTCTCTGCGAATGAGTCATCCCTCAGCAGGCTACAGGTGGTCCAGAATATGGCTGCGCGACTCGTCACGAATTCTCCGTACAAAACCCCTTCCCTTCCCCTGCTCCACAAACTTCACTGGCTTCCAATTCGCAAGCGTGTCAAGTTTAAGGTCTGCTGCACAGTCTATAAAGCCTTGCATAAAAAAGGCCCTTCCTACATTTCCAGGAAGCTCAAGCCTTATGCCCCCTCCAGGACTCCTAGGTCAGGCAACAAATCACTTCTCCAAGTCCCCAGGGTTAGGAAAGCAAGACTAGGTGGGAAATCCTTTTCCTACCCTGCTCCCCTGTACTGGAACCAGCTTCCCACACACCTGAGGCAATGCCCTGACTATCTACGCTTCAGGAAACTTCTTAAGTCCACCCTGTTTTAACATTTTTCATCAGCCCGCCAGCAGCTTCGCCCATAGCGCAGAGATACCCCTCCGGGGGTGATTCAGGCGCTCTACAAAACCAACAAATAAAATAAATAAATGTAATATGTGAGGTCATAAGCAGTGCATTGCAGGGGCGTAAGTTATAGCTAGCTCAGGTAACTGTAACTGCTGAATTTCACTGGTTTTCTACAAGTGAAATATGAACCTAACTATAACATTCCCGCTGTATTGCCCCTGTAACCTTTGGATTTTTCAGGGAATTTCTAAGGTTTTTTTAATGTTATTTGCTATATTATATAATGTCCCTGTAGCCTTTGTTATTTTTTGTGAATTTCTAGGGTTTTTTAATGTTATTTCCTAACTACAGCTGGCTGCTTCAGACAGGAATTATCGTGCGTACAGACTGCTGCTTTCACCGGTCACTTTGTTTTAACATTCAACCTTGATGTTTCTTACAGATTGCTATTTTTAACTATTTTAACTTTGGGGCTGATTTTAAAAATTACCTTTACTCTTGCTGCTGCACTTTATTCTTGCACTTCATTGGGGGCACGTCTCACTTCCCTGGTCCGCCACGGCTCAGTCGTTTGTTGCGGAGGGAAGTGAGCACTTTTCTCTTTTTTCCCTACTCAATTCCGGGCCTCTCATTGGGGAGGTCGCGCACTAGTTCTTTCCGGCCCAGCCTATTTTAGGGCATGCTGGGTCGGACGCGCAGTGGACAGCTGGTGCTTCAGACAGGAATTATCGTGCATACAGACTGCTGCTTGCACCGGTCACTTTGTTTTAACATTCAACTTTGATGTTTCTTGCAGATTGCTATTTATAACTTTTTTAACTTTGGGGCTGATTTTTAAAATTAGCTTTACTCTTGCTGCTGCACTTTATTCTTGCACTTCATTGGGGGCACGTCTCACTTCCCTGGTCCACCGCAGCTCAGCCGTTTGTTGCGGAGGGAAGTGAGCACTTTTCTCTTTTTTCCCTACTCAGTTCTGGGCCTCTCATTGGGGAGGTCGCGCACTAGTTCTTTCCGGCCCAGCCTATTTTTAGGGCATGCTGGGTCAGACGCGCAGCGGGCGCGCCACCGGCGCTCTGAAGGCACGCCAAAGGCAAGCCCGTCTGCGCCCATTCGTGCCTGGACAGCACCTTGCGCCAGAAACCCTGGCCTTTTTCCCGTAGAGCAGAGCAAACCTTTAATTTACTCAAAAGAACAGCTTCTAGGTCTACAGAGGCAGGGATTCCCTCATTGTCGGCTTATGGACCTGGGCTCCAGCTGGCAGTCAGTCATATCTCTGCTCTTCCTGCAACTTTCGCATGCCTCAGTCCGGTGTCAGCGATGACTCCATGGAGAGGTCTCTGCTCCCTCCCTCCTCTCTTGATCATTCATTTTTGGGCTTTCTCGTTAATGCTAAATCCCTCATTAAGACCAAAGTAGATTTTAGGGAGTTTGTTTCTCTCCGCAAGCTGGACTGGGTGTTTATTACCGAGACGTGGGCCAGAGATTGCTCCAGTCCCAATCTGGTGGAGGCAATCCCTTCCGGATATGCCTTTTCCAGATTCGACAGGGTAGGCAGAATGGGTGGGGGCGTGGGCATTTTGTATAAAGATGTTTATTCGTGCCACACCGAGCCTCTCACAACGTCTCTTGATCCCTACCAGGCATTATATTTTTCGTTGAAAGTTCACCGACTGAAAGTTTTACTGGTGTTGTGACCTACCGCCAACCTGGACCAAGAACGTCATTTAGCCAGGATTTTAGCAACCTCATAGAACCTTACCTGCCAAGATCTAATCTCACCCTTCTGGGTGATTTTAATTTTCACCTGGATAGGACCCTATGCAAGGAAATGCAAATTTTTCTAGAAACTATGAATTGCTGTGGTCTACCCCAACTGGTTATGAGCCCCACCCATATAGCAGGTCATATACTAGATGGTATTTTTTCTAATGATTCCCGGATTATGGTAAGAGAACCTATACAACTCTCCTGGTCAGACCATTATGCCATTCCTTTCAACCTCCAGATCCCGGTTTCTCATACAGTTCTATATAAGAAAAAGAAAATGGAGAA
Organism: Calotriton arnoldi; assembly: GCA_963921515.1. Taxonomy (NCBI): domain Eukaryota; kingdom Metazoa; phylum Chordata; class Amphibia; order Caudata; family Salamandridae; genus Calotriton; species Calotriton arnoldi. The sequence continues at coordinate 189,705 of CAWUFW010017364.1, forward strand.
GAAGAGAAACCTCAGTCGTATCAGCAAGGAGGCTCTTCTTAATACTCTTAATAACCATCAATGGCTCCCTCATTCTGATGCTAATTTGGCAGCCACTGATTTTTCCAACTGGCTTCTAGTAGCCATGGACAGCCTAGCTCTCCTTAAGGAGCATTATGCGGCTAGAAAAAAGCCCTCTGCCCCCTGGTTTTCTGACAGGCTGAAAAAACTAAGACAATCCTGCCGCCAGCAGGAAAGGATTTGGCGTCTAGACCTCAACCCTGCGGGAAGAGACTTGCATAAACAAAGATTAAGGGAATATAAAATCGCCATCATAGAGGGAAAAGTATTATTTTATTCCAAGGTTACAGAATCCCTTAGATCTCCTAGGGAGCTTTTTAATGTAATTAAGTCTCTTTCCTCCCCTTTAGTCCCTGTCCACACTGACACCTCCCAGGATCTCTGTGACAGAATGGCTAGTTTTTTCCGCTCTAAGATCACGGAAATATAATCCTCCTTGGAGACTGTTAACGCTGGGACCCCCAATTTAGTCTCTGCCAACCCCCCCCTCTCTTTTAATAATCCAGTAACTTCGGCGGAGGCAGGCAATTTACTTACCTTCCCACCCCTGTCACAAGAGGACACGGACCGCCTGTTAGGTGGAATTACATCCGGCTCCCCGTTGGAGTCCTGTCCACTGAAATTTATGAAACTAGGGAGGGAGGTTATTGTACCCCACCTTACCTCACTACTTAATGTAGCTATCTGAGCTGGGCAGTACCCTACCTCTTGGAAGACTGCGGTGGTCAAACCTCTCTTAAAAAAACCCTCTCTAGACTCTGCGGAACTAAAAAATTACCGCCCCATCTCCCTATTACCGGTCCCAGCAACAATTCTGGAGAAACATCTGAATTCTCACCTTAGCCTCTATCTGGGGGAATATCAGCTGCTCGATGGCTCGCAGCATGGTTTTAGAAGTGATAATAGCACGGAGACGGCGTTAACCTCCGTACTTAACAACATCTGCGTTCAGGTTGATGCTGGCCATACCACGCTATTGATTCTTCTTGACCTTACGGCAGCCTTCAACACTATACCCCCTGAGATCGGTGGATCGGCTTAAGGAAATGGGGGTGGGGGGTGGTGCCCTTAAGCTGCTCACCTCATTTCTTAATGATCGGTCACAAATAGTAAAAATGGATCAACATTACTAGGCCCCTAACCATCTGTTTTGTGGAGTCCACCAGGGCTCCTCATTGAGTCTGACTCTCTTTAACATTTATGTTGCCTCTCTGGCCAGGGTCGTCAGATCCTTTGGGTTGGAGGTGCTGTCCTATGCTGACGATACCCAAATTATGGTGTCTATCACCAACAGCATAGAGGCTTCTGCCACCAATTTTAAAAACTGCATGCAGGCAGCTTCCTCTTGGATGGTGAAGAACTATCTCAAACTTAACGGGGACAAAACGGAGGTTTTTATCTTTGGAAACCAACATCATATTTGGTCCAATGCTTGGTGGCCGACACGCTTGGCCCCTGCCCTTGCCCAGCGTCCCAAGGAAAGAATCTTGGTGTTATAGTGGACAATTCTCTCTCCCTGGGCCCCCAGGTTAACAGAACCGTGTCCACCTGCTTTGGGATCATCAGGATTCTTAGGAAAATTTCTCAATTTCTTTCTTTCACCTCTCGAAAACAGGCAGTCATTGCCCAGGTGTTATCTAGACTGGACTACTGCAATGCCCTCTATTTGGGTATTAACAAAGGGCTTATTCATCGTCTGCAGCTGGTGCAGAATGCTGCGGCCAGGCTGGTGATGGATCTTCCTAAATCCCATTCAGTCTCAGTTTCTGTCAGTGAGCTGCACTGGCTCCCTCTAAACTGGCAAATTATGTTTAAGGCTCTTTGTCTTACTCACAAGGCTTTTTACAGTCTAGGTTCAGAAGGCATTAAAGTGCTCTTTTGACTATATGTTCTTACCAAGCAGCTAAGATCGGCCAGAAATTCACTGAAAAAAACCACAGGTTTCAGGGACGTTATAGTTAGTTGGACATTTTACTCGTACAAAACCAGAGAAATTCAGCCGTTATAGTCAGTTCAGCTAACTATAACTCGCGCCCCCGCAATGTACTGCTGATGACGTCACATATTACATCATTCATGACATGGTCAGTGACATCACTGATGACATCACTGATGACCTCTCAAATGACATCACTGATGACATCACTGATTACATCATCCACATCATAATCTGATGCCCCCAACTTTTTGCTGACGGGTACTGGTGGTAACTGACTCTGACTAACCAGGCCTGGAGCCAGTGCAATGCTGAATGACACTTAGAATACAGTGAAAACACCTACAAACACTAGGGTACACTATGGGTTGGGGTACCCCTGTGATTGGCATGACCTCCCCTGTATGGCCCTAGTACATAATAGGGCAGGGGGATTAAAACTACCTCTAACTAAGAGGTGCAGAAAGAGGCAAGAGAAGTGCCGAAAGAAGCAACACAGGTGCCAAAAGAGGCAAGGGAGGTGCAGAAAAAAGCAAGAGCAGTGCAGAAAGAACCAACAGAGGTGTAAAAAGAGGCAAAAGGGGTGCACAAAGGGGTAGGAGAGGTGCACAAAGAGGCAAGAGAGGTACAGAAAGAGGCAGGACGGGTGCAGAAAGAAGGAAGAGAAGTGCAGAAAGAGGCAAAAGAATTGCTGAAAGAAGCAACAGAGGTGTAAAAAGAAGCAAGAGAAGTACAGAAAGAGGCAAGTAAGGTGCAGATAGAAGCAAGAGCAGTGCAGAAAGAACCAACAGAGGTGCAGAAAGAGGGAAGAGGGGTGGAGAGAGAGGCAAGAGGGTGCAGAAAAAGGTAGGATGGGTGCACAAAGAGGCAAGAGAGGTACAGGAAAAGCAGGAGGGGTGCAGAAAGAAGGAAGATAAGTGCAGAAAAAGCCAAGAAAAGTGCAGAAAGAGGCAAAAGAGGTACATAAAGAGACAACAGGGGTGCAGAAAGAAGCAAGAAAAGTGCAGAAAGAATCAAGTGAGATACAAAAACAGGCAGGAAAGGTACAGAAAGAGGGAAGACGAGTGCAGAAAGAGACAACAGGGGTGCAGAAAGAAGCAAGACAGGTGCAGAAAGAAGCATGGAAAGTGCAGAGTGAAGCAACAGGGGTACAGAAAGAGGCAAGATAAGTGCAGAAACAAGCATGGGAAGAGCACAAAGAGGCAAGAGAATTGCTGAAAGAAGCAACAGAGGTGTAGAAAGAAGCAAGAACACTGCAGAAAGAGGCAAGTGAGGAGCAAAAACAGGCAGGAAAGGTACAGAAAGAGGGAAGACAAGTGCAGAAAGAGACAACAGGGGTGCAGAAAGAAGCAAATGAGGTGCAGAAAGAGGCAACAGATGTGCAGAAAGAGGGAAGAGAGGTGCAGAAAAAGCCAAGAAAAGTGCAGAAAGAGGCAAAAGAGGTACATAAAGAGACAACAGGGATGCAGAAAGAAGCAAGACAGGTGCAGATAGAAGCATGGAAAGTGCAGAATGAAGCAACAGGAGTGCAGAAAGAGGCAAGAGAAGTGCAGAAACAGGCAAGAGAAGTGCACAAAGAGGCAAGAGAATTGCTGAAAGAAGCAACAGAGTTGTAGAAAGAAGCAAGAAAAGTGCAGAACGAGGCAAGTGAGATGCAAAAACAGGCATCAAAGGTAAAGAAAGAGGGAAGACGAGTGCTGAAAGAGACAACAGGGGTGCACAAAGAAGCAAATGAGCTGCAGAAAGAGGCAACAGACGTGCAGATAGAGGGAAGAGAGGTGCATAAAAAGGCAAGAATAGTACAGAAAGAGGCAAAAGAGGTACATAAAGAGACAACAGGGGTGCAGAAAGAAGCAAGACAGGTGCAGAAAGAAGCATGAAAAGTGCAGAATGAAGCAACAGGGGTGCAGAAAGAGGCAAGAGAAGTACAGAAACAGGCAAGAGAAGTGCACAAAGAGGCAAGAACATTACTGAAAGAAGCAACAGAGGTGTAGAAAGAAGCAAGAAAAGTGCAGAAAGAGGCAAGTGAGATGCAAAAACAGGCAGGAAAGGTACAGAAAGAGGGAAGACGAGTGCAGAAAGAGACAACAGGGGTGCAGAAAGAAGCAAATGAGGAGCAGAAAGAGGCAACAGACGTGCAGAAAGAGGGAAGGGAGGTGCAGAAAAAGGCAAAAAAAGTGCAGAAAGAGTCAAAAGAGGTACATAAAGAGACAACAGGGGTGCACAAAGAAGCAAATGAGCTGCAGAAAGAGGCAACAGACGTGCAGATAGAGGGAAGAGAGGTGCATAAAAAGGCAAGAATAGTGCAGAAAGAGGCAAAAGAGGTACATAAAGAGACAACAGGGGTGCAGAAAGAAGCAAGACAGGTGCAGAAAGAAGCATGAAAAGTGCAGAATGAAGCAACAGGGGTGCAGAAAGAGGCAAGAGAAGTACAGAAACAGGCAAGAGAAGTGCACAAAGAAGCAAGAAAATTACTGAAAGAAGCAACAGAGGTGTAGAAAGAAGCAAGAAAAGTGCAGAAAGAGGCAAGTGAGATGCAAAAACAGGCAGGAAAGGTACAGAAAGAGGGAAGACGAGTGCAGAAAGAGACAACAGGGGTGCAGAAAGAAGCAAATAAGGGTCCAGAAAGAGGCAACAGACGTGCAGAAAGAGGGAAGGGAGGTGCAGAAAAAGGCAAAAAAAGTGCAGAAGGAGGCAAAAGAGTTACATAAAGAGAAAACAGGGGTGCAGAAAGAAGCAAGACAGGTGCAGAAAGAAGCATGGAAAGTGCAGAAAGAAGCAACAGGGGTGCAGAAAGAGGCAAGAGAAGTGTAGAAAGGAGCAAGTGAGGTGCAGAAAGAGCCAACAGAGGTGCAAAAAGAAGCAAGAGAGGTGCAGAAACAGGCAAGAGAAGTGCACAAAGAGGCAAGAGAATTGCTGAAAGAAGCAACAGAGGTATAAAAAGAAGCAAGAAAAGTGAAGACGAGTCCAGAAAGAGACAACAGAGGTGCAGAAAGAAGCAAATGAGGTGCAGAAAGAGGCAACAGACGTGCAGAAAGAGGGAAGAGAGGTGCAGAAAAAAGCAAGAAAAGTGCAGAAAGAGGCAAAAGAGTTACATAAAGAGACAACAGGGGTGCAGAAAGAAGCAAGACAGGTGCAGAAAGAAGCATGGAAAGTGCAGAATGAAGCAACAGGGGTGCAGAAAGAGGCAAGAGAAGTGTAGAAAGGAGCAAGTGAGATGCAGAAAGAGCCACCAGAGGTGCAAAAAGAGGCAAGAGAGGAGCAGAAACAGGCAAGAGAATTGCTGAAAGAAGCAACAGAGGTGTAGAAAGAAGCAAGAAAAGTGCAGAAACAGGCAAGTGAGATGCAAAAACAGGCAGCAAATGTACAGAAAGAGGGAAGACGAGTGCTGAAAGAGACAACAGGGGTGCACAAAGAAGCAAATGAGGTGCAGAAAGAGGCAATAGACGTGCAGAAAGAGGGAAGAGAGGTGCAGAAAAAGGCAAGAAAAGTGCAGAAAGAGGCAAAAGAGTTACATAAAGAGACAACAGGGGTGCAGAAATAAGCAAGACAGGTGCAGAAAGAGCATGGAAAGTGCAGAATGAAGCAACAGGGGTGCAGAAAGAGGCAAGAGAAGTGTAGAAAGGAGCAAGTGAGGTGCAGAAAGAGCCAACAAAGGTGCAAAAAGAGGCAAGAGAGGTGCAGAAACAGGCAAGAGAAGTGCACAAAGAGGCAAGAGAATTTCTGAAAGAAGCAACAGAGGTGTAGGAAGCAGCAGGAAAAGTGCAGAAAGAGGCAAGTGAGATGCAAAAACAGGCAGGAAAGATACAGAAAGAGGGAAGACGAGTGCAGAAAGAGACAACAGGGGTGCAGAAAGAAGCAAATGAGGTGCAGAAAGAGGCAACAGACATGCAGAAAGAGGGACGAGTGGTGCAGAAAAAGGCAAGAAAAGTGTAGAAAGAGGCAAAAGAGGTACATAAAGAGACAACAGGGGTGCAGAAAGAAGCAAGACAGGTGCAGAAAGAAGCATGGAAAGTGCAGAATGAAGCAACAGGGGTACAGAAAGAGGCAAAAGAAGTGCAGAAACAGGCAAGGGAAGTGCACAAAGAGGCAAGAGAATTGTTGAAAGAAGACACAGAGGTGTAGAAAGAAGGAAAAAAAGTGCAGAAAGAGGCAAGTGAGGAGCAAAAACAGGCAGGAAAGGTAAAGAAAGAGGGAAGACGAGTGCTGAAAGAGACAACAGGGGTGCACAAAGAAGCAAATGAGCTGCAGAAAGAGGCAACAGACGTGCAGATAGAGGGAAGAGAGGTGCATAAAAAGGCAAGAATAGTACAGAAAGAGGCAAAAGAGGTACATAAAGAGACAACAGGGGTGCAGAAAGAAGCAAGACAGGTGCAGAAAGAAGCATGAAAAGTGCAGAATGAAGCAACAGGGGTGCAGAAAGAGGCAAGAGAAGTACAGAAACAGGCAAGAGAAGTGCACAAAGAGGCAAGAACATTACTGAAAGAAGCAACAGAGGTGTAGAAAGAAGTAAGAAAAGTGCAGAAAGAGGCAAGTGAGATGCAAAAACAGGCAGGAAAGGTACAGAAAGAGGGAAGACGAGTGCAGAAAGAGACAACAGGGGTGCAGAAAGAAGCAAATGAGGAGCAGAAAGAGGCAACAGACGTGCAGAAAGAGGGAAGGGAGGTGCAGAAAAAGGCAAAAAAAGTGCAGAAAGAGTCAAAGAGGTACATAAAGAGACAACAGGGGTGCACAAAGAAGCAAATGAGCTGCAGAAAGAGGCAACAGACGTGCAGATAGAGGGAAGAGAGGTGCATAAAAAGGCAAGAATAGTGCAGAAAGAGGCAAAAGAGGTACATAAAGAGACAACAGGGGTGCAGAAAGAAGCAAGACAGGTGCAGAAAGAAGCATGAAAAGTGCAGAATGAAGCAACAGGGGTGCAGAAAGAGGCAAGAGAAGTACAGAAACAGGCAAGAGAAGTGCACAAAGAAGCAAGAAAAGTACTGAAAGAAGCAACAGAGGTGTAGAAAGAAGCAAGAAAAGTGCAGAAAGAGGCAAGTGAGATGCAAAAACAGGCAGGAAAGGTACAGAAAGAGGGAAGACGAGTGCAGAAAGAGACAACAGGGGTGCAGAAAGAAGCAAATGAGGTGCAGAAAGAGGCAACAAACGTGCAGAAAGAGGGAAGGGAGATGCAGAAAAGTGCAGAAAGAGGCAAAATAGTTACATAAAGAGACAACAGGGGTGCAGAAAGAAGCAAGACAGGTGCAGAAAGAAGCATGGAAAGTGCAGAAAGAAGCAACAGGGGTGCAGAAAGAGGCAAGAGAAGTGTAGAAAGGAGCAAGTGAGGTGCAGAAAGAGCCAACAGAGGTGCAAAAAGAAGCAAGAGAGGTGCAGAAACAGGCAAGAGAAGTGCACAAAGAGGCAAGAGAATTGCTGAAAGAAGCAACAGAGGTATAAAAAGAAGCAAGAAAAGTGAAGACGAGTCCAGAAAGAGGCAACAGATGTGCAGAAAGAGGGAAGAGAGGTGCAGAAAAAAGCAAGAAAAGTGCAGAAAGAGGCAAAAGAGTTACATAAAGAGACAACAGGGGTGCAGAAAGAAGCAAGACAGGTGCAGAAAGAAGCATGGAAAGTGCAGAATGAAGCAACAGGGGTGCAGAAAGAGGCAAGAGAAGTGTAGAAAGGAGCAAGTGAGATGCAGAAATAGCCACCAGAGGTGCAAAAAGAGGCAAGAGAGGAGCAGAAACAGGCAAGAGAATTGCTGAAAGAAGCAACAGAGGTGTAGAAAGAAGCAAGAAAAGTGCAGAAACAGGCAAGTGAGATGCAAAAACAGGCAGCAAATGTACAGAAAGAGGGAAGACGAGTGCTGAAAGAGACAACAGGGGTGCACAAAGAAGCAAATGAGGTGCAGAAAGAGGCAATAGACGTGCAGAAAGAGGGAAGAGGGGTGCAGAAAAAGGCAAGAAAAGTGCAGAAAGAGGCAAAAGAGTTACATAAAGAGACAACAGGGGTGCAAAAATAAGCAAGACAGGTGCAGAAAGAAGCATGGAAAGTGCAGAATGAAGCAACAGAGGTGCAGAAAGAGGCAAGAGAAGTGTAGAAAGGAGCAAGTGAGGTGCAGAAAGAGCCAACAAAGGTGCAAAAAGAGGCAAGAGAGGTGCAGAAACAGGCAAGAGAAGTGCACAAAGAGGCAAGAGAATTTCTGAAAGAAGCAACAGAGGTGTAGAAAGAAGCAAGAAAAGTGCAGAAAGAGGCAAGTGAGATGCAAAAACAGGCAGCAAAGGTACAGAAAGAGGGAAGACGAGTGCTGAAAGAGACAACAGGGGTGCAGAAAGAAGCAAATGAGCTGCAGAAAGAGGCAACAGACATGCAGAAAGAGGGAAGAGAGGTGCAGAAAAAGGCAAGAAAAGTGCTGAAAGAGGCAAAAGAGGTACACAAAGAGAGAACAGGGGTGCAGAAAGAAGCAAGACAGGTGCAGAAAGAAGCATGGAAAGTGCAGAAAGAAGCAACAGGGATGCAGAAAGATGCAAGAGAAGTGCAGAAACAGGCAAGAAAAGTGCACAAAGAGGCAAGAGAATTGCTAAAAGAATCAACAGAGGTGTAGAAAGAAGCAAGAAAAGTATAGAGAGAAGCAAGAAAAATGGACAGAGGCAAGTGAGGAGCAAAAACAAGCAGGAAAGGTACAGAAAGAGGGAAGACGAGTGCAGAAAGAGACAACAGGGATGCAGAAAGAAGCAAATGAGGTGCAGAAAGAGTCAACAGACGTGCATAAAGAGGGAACAGAGGTGCAGAAAAAGGCAAGGAAAGTGCAGAAAGAGTCAAAAGAGGTACTTAAAGAGACAACAGGGGTGCAGAAAGAAGCAATACAGGTGCAGAAAGAAGCATGGAAAGTGCAGAATGAAGCAACAGGGGTGCAGAAAGAGGCCAGAGAAGTGTAGAAAGGAGCAAGTGAGGTGCAGAAAGAGCCCACAGAGGTGCAAAAAGAAGCAAGAGGGGTGCAGAAACAGGCAAGAGAAGTGCACAAAGAGGCAAGAGAATTGCTAAAAGAATCAACAGAGGTGTAGAAAGAAGCAAGAAAAGTGCAGAAATAAGCCAGTGAGATGCAAAAACAGGCATGAAAGGTACAGAAAGAGTGAAGAAGAGTGCAGAAAGAGACAACAGGGGTGCAGAAAGAAGCAAATGAGGTGCAGAAAGAGTCAACAGACGTGCATAAAGAGGGAAGAGAGGTGCAGAAAAAGGCAAGAAAAGTGCAGAAAGAGGCAAAAGAGTTACATAAAGAGACAACAGGGGTGCAGAAAGAAGCAAGACAGGTGCAGAAAGAAGCATGGAAAGTGCAGAATGAAGCAACAGGGGTGCAGAAAGAGGCAAGAGAAGTGTAGAAAGGAGCAAGTGAGGTGCAGAAAGAGCCACCACAGGTGCAAAAAGAGGCAAGAGAGGAGCAGAAACAGGCAAGAGAATTGCTGAAAGAAGCAACAGAGGTGTAGAAAGAAGCAAGAAAAGTGCAGAAACAGGCAAGTGACATGCAAAAACAGGCAGCAAATGTACAGAAAGAGGGAAGACGAGTGCTGAAAGAGACAACAGGGGTGCACAAAGAAGCAAATTACCTGCAGAAAGAGGCAACAGACGTGCAGAAAGAGGGAAGAGAGGTGCAGAAAAAGGCAAGAAAAGTGCTGAAAGAGGCAAAAGAGGTACATAAAGAGAGAACAGGGGTGCAGAAAGAAGCAAGACAGGTGCAGAAAGAAGCATGGAAAGTGCAGAAAGAAGCAACAGGGATGCAGAAAGATGCAAGAGAAGTGCAGAAACAGGCAAGACAAGTGCACAAAGAGGCAAGAGAATTGCTAAAAGAATCAACAGAGGTGTAGAAAGAAGCAAGAAAAGTGTAGAGAGAAGCAAGAAAAATGGACAGAGGCAAGTGAGGAGCAAAAACAGGCAAGAGAATTGCTGAAAGAAGCAACAGAGGTGTAGAAAGAAGCAAGAAAAGTGCAGAAACAGGCAAGTGACATGCAAAAACAGGCAGCAAATGTACAGAAAGAGGGAAGACGAGTGCTGAAAGAGACAACAGGGGTGCACAAAGAAGCAAATTACCTGCAGAAAGAGGCAACAGACATGCAGAAAGAGGGAAGAGAGGTGCAGAAAAAGGCAAGAAAAGTGCTGAAAGAGGCAAAAGAGGTACATAAAGAGAGAACAGGGGTGCAGAAAGAAGCAAATGAGGTGCAGAAAGAGGCAACAGACATGCAGAAAGAGGGAAGAGAGGTGCAGAAAAAGGCAAGAAAAGTGTAGAAAGAGGCAAAAGAGGTACATAAAGAGACAACAGGGGTGTAGAAAGAAGCAAGAGAAGTGTAGAAAGGAGCAAGTGAGGTGCAGAAAGAGCCACCAGAGGTGCAAAAAGAGGCAAGAGAGGAGCAGAAACAGGCAAGAGAATTGCTGAAAGAAGCAACAGAGGTGTAGAAAGAAGCAAGAAAAGTGCAGAAACAGGCAAGTGACATGCAAAAACAGGCAGCAAATGTACAGAAAGAGGGAAGACGAGTGCTGAAAGAGACAACAGGGGTGCACAAAGAAGCAAATGACCTGCAGAAAGAGGCAACAGACGTGCAGAAAGAGGGAAGAGAGGTGCAGAAAAAGGCAAGAAAAGTGCAGAAAGAGGCAAAAGAGGTACATAAAGAGACAACAGGGGTGCAGAAAGAAGCAAGACAGGTGCAGAAAGAAGCATGGAAAGTGCAGAATGAAGCAACTGGGGTGCAGAAAGAGGCAAGAGAAGTGCAGAAACAGGCAAGAGAAGTGCACAAAGAGGCAAGAGAATTGCTGAAAGAAGCAACAGAGGTGTAGAAAGAAGCAAGAAAAGTACAGAAAGAGGCAAGTGTGATGCAAAAACAGGCAGGAAAGGTACAGAAAGAGGGAAGACGAGTGCAGAAAGAGACAACAGGGGTGCAGAAAGAAGCAAATGAGGTGCAGAAAGAGGCAACAGACGTGCAGAAAGAGGGAAGAGAGGTGCAGAAAACGGCAAGAAATGTGCAGAAAGAGTCAAAAGAGGTATATAAAGAGACAACAGGGGTGCAGAAAGAAGCAATACAGGTGCAGAAAGAAGCATGGAAAGTGCAGAATGAAGCAAGAGGGGTGCATAAAGAGGCAAGAGTATTGTAGAAAGGAGCAAGTGAGGAGCAGAAAGATCCAACAGAGGTGCAAAAAGAAGCAAGAGAGGTGCAGAAACAGGCAAGAGAAGTGCACAAAGAGGCAAGAGAATTGCTGAAAGAAGCAACAGAGGTGTAAAAAAGAAGCAAGAAAAGTTCAAAAGAAGCCAGTGAGATGCAAAAACAGGCAGGAAAGGTACAGAAAGAGTAAAGACGAGTGCAGAAAGAGACAACAGGGGTGCAGAAAGAAGCAAATGAGGTTGAGAAAGAGGCAACAGACGTGCATAAGGAGGGAAGAGAGGTGCAGAAAAAGGCAAGAAAAGTGCAGAAAGAGTCAAAAGAGGTACATAAAGAGACAACAGGGTTGCAGAAAGAAGCAAGACAGGTGCAGAAAGAAGCATGGACAGTGCAGAATGAAGCAACAGGGGTGCAGAAAGAGGCCAGAGAAGTGTAGAAATGAGCTAGTGAGGTGCAGAAAGAGCCAACAGAGGTGCAAAAAGAAGCAAGAGGGGTGCAGAAACAGGCAAGAGAAGTGCACAAAGAGGCAAGAGAATTGCTAAAAGAATCAACAGAGGTGTAGAAAGAAGCAAGAAAAGTGCAGAAATAAGCCAGTGAGATGCAAAAACAGGCATGAAAGGTACAGAAAGTGTGAAGACGAGTGCAGAAAAAGACAACAGGGGTGCAGAAAGAAGAAATGAGGTGCAGAAAGAGTCAACAGACGTGCATAAAGAGGGAAGAGAGGTGCAGAAAAAGGCAAGAAAAGTGCAGAAAGAGGCAAAAGAGTTACATAAAGAGACAACAGCGGTGCAGAAAGAAGCAAGACAGGTGCAGAAAGAAGCATGGAAAGTGCAGAATGAAGCAACAGGGGTGCAGAAAGAGGCAAGAGAAGTGTAGAAAGGAGCAAGTGAGGTGCAGAAAGAGCCACCAGAGGTGCAATAGGAGGCAAGAGAGGAGCAGAAACAGGCAAGAGAATTGCTGAAAGAAGCAACAGAGGTGTAGAAAGAAGCAAGAAAAGTGCAGAAACAGGCAAGTGAGATGCAAAAACAGGCAGCAAATGTACAGAAAGAGGGAAGACGAGTGCTTAAAGAGACAACAGGGGTGTGTAGGAGAGTAGGATCTGCCTCTTATGTTGCCCCCACTTTTTTTCTGATGTTTACACTGGTTTCTGGCTATAGTCTGGCTGGGACCCTGCCAATCAGGGCCCCAGCCTCTCTGTTCTCTCTAAACGACTTGGAGTGCACTCTAGGTGCACTAGTGATTGGATACTGTGGTACCTTATGAGTCCCTAGTATATGGTACCTTAGGTACCAAGGGCATAGGTACTTCACAGGCCTACCAGGGGCTGAAGCATGTATTATGCCACCCCTGGGAAGCAGACTAAATCTGACACCACAGGCCTGCTACTGCAGCCTGGGTGAGGAGGTGCTAGCACCCCTCACTGAGATATAGGTTCCCTATATCTCCCCTGCACACACATTTAAACCTATCAGTCACCCCTAAGGCAGGCCCTATCAATCCTGAGGGCAGGGTGCTTAGTTTCTATGTGAGAGGGTGCCTCTGCCTGAGCAGGGCCCCTCTGCAGCTCTCAGAGTCCATTCTCTGGGTCTGTTTGTGAATGCGACCACCTCCCAGACAGGATTTAGTGTATTGGGGCTGGGTGGGTGCACTCCTAGAGTGCTTTGAAGTCCTGCACTGGGGGAGCAGAAGACTCCTCTGTGCATACACCAGTTCAAACCGGCTCAGGGGCTACCTGCCCCTGCCCCTGCTCTGGCGCGAAACTGGACAAAGGAAAGTGGGTGTAGCCACCTACTCCCCTGACCCTCCCATAGGTGGGGTCATAGAGCTAGTCCCTCCCTTCCTTTTAGTATAAGATAGGTGTAGGAGAGTAGGATCTGCCTCTTATGTTGCCCCCACTTTTTTTCTGATGTTAGCACTGGTTTCTGGCTATAGTCTGGCTGGGTCCCTGCTAATCAGGGCCCCAGCCTCTCTGTTCTCTCTAAACGACATGGAGTGCACTCTAGGTGCACTAGTGATTGGATACTGTGGTGCCTTATGAGTCCCTAGTATATGGTACCTTAGGTGCCAAGGGCATAGGTACTTCACAGGCCTACCAGGGGCTGCAGCATGTGTTATGCCACCCCTGGGAAGCAGTCTAAATCTGACACCACAGGCCTGCTACTGCAGCCTGGGTGAGGTGGTGCTAGTACCCCTCACTGAGATATAGGTTTCCTATATCTCTCTTGCACACACATATAAACCTATCAGTCACCCCTAAGGCAGGCCCTATCAATCCTGAGGGCAGGGTGCGTGGCTTCTATGTGAGGGGGTGCCTCTGCCTGAGCAGGGCCCCTCTGCAGCTCTCAGAGTCTATTCTCTGGTGCTGTTTGTGGATGCGGTTAAACCATATACTTAAGTGCATTATATCCTCGCGGTAAATGCTAACTTTGGAATGGCTGCATCAAAACATGTCGTGTTTGGTGTCAAACATCTTGGAATACTACCCCCCCGCCAATGTTGGCGGCGGGGGTAGCATTCCACCCTTCTAGAGGGATAAGACATGTACCTGCTGTGGAAACGCGGTAGAATCCTAAAGAGCCCTGGCATCACAAAATGGATGCCACCAGTCACAGACACTGGGCTGCCCTCCTGCTGATGACCAAAACTCGCAGTGGAGGAAGCCCAACAATAGGCATCCTGTCACAGGGAGGTGTAACCACCTCCCAGACAGGGTTTAGTGTATTGGGGCTGGGTGGGTGCACTCTTAGAGTGCTTTGAAGTCCTGCACTGGGGGAGCAGAAGGCTCCTCTGTGCATATGCCAGTTCAAACCAGCTCAGGGGCTACCTGCCCCTGCTCTGGTGCGAAACTGGACAAAGGGAAGTGGGTGTAGCCACCCCCTCCCTTGACCCTCCCATAGGTGGGGTCATAGAGCTAGTCCATCCCCTCTTTTTAGTATAAGAGGGGGAACCTTGCCATTGCAAAGCAGATAACCCCTGGACGACGCTCTACAGAAGAATCCTGGCCCTTCGACGTTCCACTACCTTTGGAAGACAGAAGAATCTCCCTTGGAGTCAAGGAGTGACTCCCCTGCTTGGCAGGCACCAAAAACGACAACGATGGTCGCAAACTACGCCGCTCCCGCCGGAGTCCGAAGTCCCTGCAGCCCAAGAAGTGGATTTCCTGACCTTTCCCAGGCCATCGTGAGTCCCCAGTGAAGCTGAGGCAAGTGGACCCCACGAGTAACGAGGAACCACGACCCCTTTGTACCGTGCACTATTGTCGAGTGCAACCCCTTCACAACGTTCTACGAACCTGTGCTTTGGACCACGTGTGGTCCCGACCTCCAGCAGGAATCCCTCCGAAGATCAGAGGCCTACACCGTCCCGAGTGACCGTGGGCCCCTGTTGAGTGATTCCGCCTGAGGTGTCTTCGCGATCCCTTGCCCGCTGGCTTGTGGGTCCCCAGAAGACTTCTGAAAGAAACCAAAGGGCTCCCCTGGTTGCTCCAGGCCTGCCCTGACTTACCCTCGCTGGGTGAGTTCCACAGACCTTGCTGGTCTGCGCCATCGACTTTTCTTCATCTCCCCGAGACTTGCGGCTGCCAAGGCTTGTTGGCTCCGATCGAGTTGCCGATACCGCAGTCAGCTGCAGACGTCGAGGCACACACGGAATCCAGCTCCTGGTTGTCGCCGACGCCTCCTGGACCACGTGGCTGAAGAGTCAAGGCACCCACAACCGACCTGAATCACTCGACGACGGTGGGCATCCATCTTCCTTGCCCCGGGTCACTGCCAAGTGACTTTGAACACTGTCCCCTCTGCTTTCAGGTCATCCTTCTTCAGAATCCAGGCTTGGATTCCACCGGACACTTCTTCAGCTCCCGCAAGCAGCAAGTCTTCTTTGTTCGCCATTGAAAACGACGCCGCGACCCGACACCAAAGGACACCTGTGCACCCGGCTTCCCTGGGTGAGGTAACTCCAGCACTACGGTGCTCCTGTGGGTGTGGGCCCTAGAACTACTTACCCTGTAAGTGACTTGCTTGTAGGTTCTCCCGAAGTATCCTAAAACTCTTTATTTCCAACCGCGACTTGCCCCATTGAAGTTAACGGCGATTCGCGCCTGTGTATCCACACTGCACGCGTCCCCCGTGGGTCCTTTACTTACCTGCCTTGGGTGGTTTCGTGAGGCCCCAGCACTTCTGAAGGCCCTAGGCCTTGTCTCCTTGCAAGTCGTTGTTTCTAAGTCTGTTACTTAGTATATGGTCTGGTACGCCCCTAGGGCCCCAGCCATATTTTGTGCTTAACTTATTGTGAAACGTTGATTTGTGCATATGTTTGTCTTCTAATCTCATAAAGAGATTAGTAGAGAGTTATTTAGAAATAAATACATATATATTTGATATATATACCTGTGTGGTGTCTTTTCATTTGGTGATTCAAGAGATTATATGGTAAAACAAGCTGCTTTACATTCCTCCGAGACTTAGCCTGAAGGCTGCTCTCCACAGCTACCACTAGGATAGCTTTCTTTAAAAGGTTGTCTTAAACCTATCTACCATAAGAGTCGATTTGCCCTGGTGCAAGGTGTCCACTTTAATTAGTGAACAGCATATACCAGGCCAACTTCTCACATTGGTGGGCAGCGTGTGGGATTCCAGCTTGCCATTGTTTTACCAGAAAATCTCTATTTGAATTACTAACTGAAAACCATTATAGGTACTCAAGGTACATATAAAGTCAAGCTTAGTATCAATAAGTTCTACTGAACTTAGAGCTGTGTGCCAAGGGATAGCACACCCTTTCCACAGCTCAAGCTAGGATCAGTAGGCCACAAACTAGTGTAGGTAGTACAACACTGCACAACACTAGAATGTCCTTAAAGGGTGGACCCAGTGGATCCACTCAGCCTCAGTATAAGGACATGGCTTTCTCTGACTTGAGAGCCATGTGTGTTGACAGACACCTGAGACTAGGACAGAGTCCCTCAACACTCCACCTGATAGATCTGCTGACAGCAGATGACCTTAGATTGGCTCTAGGAGCTAAAGGGTTTGAATCAGTGGGTGGGTCAGTCATAGTATCTGGGTCAGATGATGAAAATCAGAATGACCAAGACTCTGTGATTGAAGGGCCAGGCTCCAAGGGGCCTGAAAAGGACAGAGGAATTCTCCCTAAGAGAACTGACAGAGAGGAGGAGAGGCACAGATCCCCTTCCAGGGAATCTGACCACTCTTATCACTCTGGCAGAGAATTTGTCCAACAGAGGAGCTCATACTTTTCCTTAAGATAGACCTCCTCTGAGAGAAGGTGCAAACTGCTCCAGTATGAGGAAGCCAGAGTGGCCCTCAGAACCAAGCAGTTGGCACTGGATAGGGAAGCCCTGGAGATCCAGAGAGCTTCTAGAAAAGAGGGGTTAGAACCCCCTGGTGGCAGCAACAGTGTCCCTAGAGGCAGAGAATATATTCCTGACCATAGGAACCTGAGCAAGGTTGTTCCTCCCTACCAGAGTGGGGATGATATCCACAAGTGGATAACTGCTATGGAGAGGGCCTGTAGAGTACAGCAGGTCCCCCAAAAGCAGTGGGCAGCAATCTTGTGGCTCTCCTTTTCAGATAAAGGAAGAGACAAGCTCCTCACTGTTAGAGAGGAGGATGCTGATGATTATGAGGTCCTGAAGAGTGCACTGATAGATGGGTTTGGCTTAACCACTGAGCAGTACAGGTTGAAGTTCAGAGATACCCAGAAGGCACAGACTCAGGACTGGACTGACTTTGTTGATTGTGCAACCAAGGCTCTAGAGGGTTGGCTGGTTGGCAGTAGGGTTACTGATTTCAAGGGATTGTATAATCTGATGATGAGAGAACAGATCCTAAATAATTGCCAGAACCAGTTGTTGCATCAGTACCTGGTGGACTCTGATCTGACCTCTCCCCAAGAATTGGGAAAGAAGGCAGACAAATGGGTCAGAACCAGGGTGAGGCAGAAAACCCAGAACCAAGGGGGTGACACTAAGAAGCAAGATCCTAAAGGCTCTGAGAAAGGTGGGGATAAGTCAAAAGACCAGAAGTCTTCACAAGGGCCCCAAAAATCTGCATCTGGTGGGGAGTCACAGTCCAACAAGGGAAAAGGCCAAAAGAAGCCCTGGTGCAAATTCTGTAAACAGAAAGGGCACTGGACGTCTGATTGTACCAAGTCCAAAGACCAAACCACCACCACTCCTGCCCCTAAGGCAACTGTGCCCCCTAGCTCAGCTACTGGTGGAGGTGGTACGCAGAATAAGGGTGTAGTAGGGTTAACCCTGGGTTCTGAAGTGGATTCTGACCTAGTCAGAGTGACCACTCAGGCAATGCTGATTTGTGAGGGAAACATTGATATGTCCTTCCTAGTAAGCCCCAGTAATCTGGGCAAGTACAAACAGCAGCCTTTGATAAATGGCAAACAGGCTTTGGCATTTAGGGACACAGGTGCTAGTGTCACCATGGTGGCAGAGGACCTAGTGGACCCTGGACAGATCATCCTGGGTGAAATGTACCAGGTGACCAATGCAAGCAATGTCCAGACCAACCATAGTCTGGCAGTTGTGAATTTCTCCTGGGGAGGGGTAACTGGCCTCAAGAAGGTTGTAGTCAGTGCAGACCTCCCTGTAGAATGTCTGTTGGGCAATGATCTAGAGACTTCAGCCTGGTCTGAAGTAGAGTTATGGACTCATGCTGAGATGTTGGGCATCCCTGCAGAGGTATTTGCTGTGACCAGGTCACAAGCAAGAATGCATGACACTGAACCAGCTCTGGATCCTGGAACAATGGACCAGATGCTTCCCAAGAGGAGGAGCAGTAGGGTTAAGGCAGTGCCTTCCCCTCTGTCTCAGATCAAGGATTCACTTCCAGAGGGAGGTGAAGCAGAACCTGAAGAAGGAACTGCCCCAGAGGGACTTGAACCTGACCAGGTTGAGTTCTTGGGGGCAGGGGGCCCTTCTAGGGAAGATCTGAGTAAGGAGCAACAGTGCTGCCCCTCTCTTGAACCCCTCAGACAGCAGGCTGCTGCTGAGGCTGCTGGGAGTGCTAGTGGGTCCCATAAAGTTTATTGGGATGAGGGACTCCTATATTCTGAGGGTAGAGACCCAGCCCCTGGAGCCACCAGGAGGTTGGTAATACCTCAGAAGTTTAGGGGTTCCTCTTGACCTTAGCACATGATATCCCTTTGGCAGGACACTTGGGCCAAAACAAGACCTGGGACAGGCTTGTTCCACATTTTCATTGGCCACATATGTCAGAGGACACAAAGGAGTTTTGTCGCTCCTGTGTCACTTGCCAAGCCAGTGGTAAGGCAGGTGGCACAACAAAGGCCCCCTGATACCACTACCTGTGGTGGGGGTACCCTTTGAGAGGGTAGGGATTGACATTGTTGGTCCCCTTGACCCTCAGACTGCATCTGGGCACAGATTTATCCTGGTGGTAGTGGATCATGCCACCAGGTACCCAGAGGCAATTCCCCTGAGGACCACCACAGCACCTGTGGTGGCAAGAGCCCTCATTGGAGTTTTCTCCAGAGTGGGTTTCCCAAAGGAGGTCATTTCTGACAGAGGTACCAACTTCATGTCAGGATATCTGAAAGCAATGTGGAAGGAGTGTGGTGTAACTTATAAGTTCACCACCCTCTATCACCCACAATGCAATGGTTTAGTTGAACGCTTCAACAAAACCTTGAAAGGAATGATTAAGGGACTCCCAGAGAAGCTTAGGCGGAAATGGGACCTTCTTCTTCCTTGCCTTTTGTTTGCATACAGAGAGGTTCCACAGAAGGGGGTTGGCTACAGCCCATTTGAGCTTCTGTTTGGGCATCCTGTGAGAGGTCCACTATGTTTGGTAAAAGAGGGCTGGGAGTTACCTCTCAAGCCCCCAAACAAGATGTGATGGACTATGTACTTGGTCTCCGCTCCCGGATGGCAGAGTACATGAAAAAGGCAACCAAAAACCTGGAGGCCAGCCAAGAATTGCAAAAAGCTTGGCATGACCAAAAGGCTGTGCTGACTGTATACCAAAGTATCTGAAAGGGGTGTGCAGTTCCTATCTGGACGAATGGGAAAGACAGGTCTTTCTTCTTGTTGCCCTCACACACCCCTGGAGGTGTCATGCTTCATCATCGGGCGTTTGCCCCTCGTCAGGCCGGCGCTGCAATGCCTGACGGGCTCCCGAAACCGGGGCTCTTTGCCGGGGATCTTTTAAAGAAGAAGCCGTAGGGTGCGTGCGGGTATGAAGGATAGGTAGTGCACAAAGTGATAAAATAATTAAAATAGGTGTGGAGCAGTCCTATTAAATCAAATTTTAATAAACTAGGTAGCTCTAGCCTAATTAAAAACTATGTGTGTACCCAGGTGGAAATAGTGTTCCTCAAGGGCAAACTAAATACAAGTGGTCAACATGTTTCGTGCCCGATTCGCCCCTAATGGGTCAATTGGCACTTCGTCAGGACCGATAAGCAAAAGAAAAATAATAAGGTGCACTACCGTCTGGTATTCGGTATATTAACATAAATTACCAAGACCGGTAGAATTGTCCTTAAAGACGTGTACTGAAGAGTACTGTAGACCTGTAAGAGAGGAGGGACAAAAAGGGGGGGGGTTGGAACAACCAAAATAAGGTGAGATATGGAAAAACGTAAAGACATTAGTCTAAGAAAGCGACATGTTTAGCCCATGTTACCAACACAATTTAACATCACAGCTTTTCACAAAGATATTTAGTGAATCATTTTGTAGACATAGCCAGTGCATCGTAAGGTACGGCAGATCAGTGAAAATGATTAAACCAGTAAAAACCAGTAAAACCGTAGAAAACATTAAAAACACATACACAATCTGAGTCACATGGTGGTTGAATTGTGTAAAAGCAACGCCAGTATAACCATTGGTATAACTGGCAAGTAACAACCAATCTCATGTGGGCGTGGGCATTCATACTTGTGAGCATATCATGTTGTCAGCAATGTCATTTGTACTTTTGAGCATTTCGTATTGCGTGGCATATAAGGTCCCGATTGCAAAAATTACCGGACGTGCGTGTTGGGACTATACCGCTACAGTACTGTGAACATTGACGTGCATAACAACATGGAAACAATTAATAGCCTTCAGATGTTAAAGGTCATTGACAATGTAAAAGGTATCGCTTAGGACGCGAATTTTCGTCCGAAGTTCACCTATAACAGATAAGTGGCATGGAAACCTTAAAGGTTAAGGAAGAGGAACTGAGTGCCAGAGGTTAAAAAGACCAATTATGGGCAATGAAGATGTGAAATTTGAAGTGCGCGATAAACCGTCCGTGATGGCAAGTGTCGGAGGAGGGGAGAGGGGGAGAGGGGAGGGGGGGGGGAGGGGAAGGGGAAGGGGAGGAAGAGAAGGACAACCACGATGTGGTCGGACTAACGAGACCCACTTCGGGTGACTGTTGGCCAGTATCAAAGGACCATATGCAAGCACAGACGCACTCACGACAACATATCAATGCTTGCACGCACTCACCCCTAGTCACAACGTCTAGAGTTGACGGGAGTAGCCAGAGCACGTCGTTGCTCCGGTAATCTAAAAAGGACAAGTGGTGGGTTCAGTTGTAGGTCAAAGTGACAAGGCTTACCGGTAGTGCAGGAACTCCTGAAAGGAGGTGCATACTCACAGGCGTAGACAAGCAACTAGCCTTCGTCCTACCCTTACTCCGGGTCCCGTGGGTAATCACTTCCGGGTTTCCGATCTTTATAGGCTAGAATGCGTGTAAGAATGGCGGCCATCTTGGAAGGGTGTAGTACGAAAACTTTATTTAGAAGGGACAAACCTCGTCAAGGACGAACAGAATTACAGATAGTGGGCCAAGGGTCTCTACTCTGCGATGGATTACCATATGTGATGTATAAAATAAGGCAAATGATACTGAATACAGTAATCACCTTATATGGTGTGTTTAAAATGAATTGAATACAGTAATCACGTGTAGAGTACCCAAATTGCTGGTCTTTTTGGCAAGTACTCAATTGAGTAACAAGTAGATGGCCATAAGGTCGATAAAATGCCATTTGTACTAATATCTTCCTTAGAAACCAATAGGAATTCTCTTTTAAAAACGGGGGGGAAAAGGGGGGGGCGGGGTGCGGGTCAAGGGAGGAGGGGATACAGGACAAGCATGGGCGGGGCGGGGACGGACAAACACCAGGCAGAGGAGGATCTCTGCTCCGCTAAGAGGTGACCCTTGAGATCTGTAATGTGTTGGAAAAGGCAAGAGGTACTAAGGTTCTGTGAAGAATGCCTATTTGGAGACTCAAGATGCAGATCGACATGTTAGTAAGTGGTCAGAGGGGGTATATTAATTGGTCCACCCTCCTACAGGGGAACTTCATTCAAAGATGGATAAAAAGTGCTGCTTTGGGGAACTAATAGAAAGGAACTAATACTTAGGAGAACTAGTGAATAGATAGTGACCAAATTCACTAATGGTTTAGTTCTGCCCAAGGAATATCATCGTTGAGTCCCCTAATGTGTCCCCCAATTTGAATACCCAACGTTGTTCCTTTCTGAATAGAGCCTCCTTGGTAATAGTTGGAAAGGCTTCAAGAACCGTCCATTGTATGTCATTGGCGGTGTGATTTCGTTCCACAAAATGAGCACACATTTTGGTGTTCGTTTTTTGCATCTAAAGTTGCTCCTATGTTCAGTGATTCTTATTTTTACAGCACGAGTGGTCATCCCTATGTATTGAAGTTGACAAGGACACGTAATCAGATAAATACAGTTACGTGTGTTACAATTCGTGTGCTTGTTAAGGGTCCACGTCCAGGTATTGGTTAGTGGAATGGTTTTAGTGGCTAGGGTGAAGGGACAGACAACACATTGTCCGCAAGGATAATGTCCAGTCACAGATGGTAAGTTCCAGAGAGTATTAGGGGCCCTGGACCTTTGTTTTATTGGTCTTGTATTGATCAATAGATCCTTGATGTTTGCTGTTCTCTTAAAGGCAAACCGTGGTTTGCTAAGGGCAAGGTCCCCTGTTCCCAAAATTCTCCAGTGCTTGTTAATTATTCTTTTTAACAAGTTCGACTCAGGGGTGTAGGTCGTAACACATGTGATAATATCACTTGTTGATCTTGTTTGTGTATCTAAGAGGTTTAGCCTATTGATGTTCCGTGCTCGTTTTTGAGCATTATTGACGATGCGTGATGGATATTGCCTCCTAACCAGGTGCGTACTTAATTCAGAGGCTTGTTTTTTATAATCCTCAATGTTACTGCAGTTCCTACGAATACGTAGGAACTGGCCATAGGGTAGATTCTCCCTTAAGGCTTTAGGGTGGAAACTCTGATACAAAAGGGGACAATGACTGTCAGTGGGTTTCTTATATGTAATAGTTTCCAACCTGTTAGGTTTCTTAATGATCAACAGATCGAGGAAAGGGAGTTCTTGTTCAGAGCAATTGGCTGTGAAGTTAAGAAACGGATTGAGATTGTTAAGCCACAGGAGAAAATTGGGGATGGTGTCCCTATTACCCCTCCAGAATATCAAAATGTCATCGATATAACGCTTCCATAAGAGAACGTTATCCGTGAAGGGGTTGGAATCCGTGAGCACATACCTTGCCTCGAAGTCCGACATGTAGAGACATGCCAGACTCGGAGCAAAGGTACTGCCCATGGAAGTGCCCTGTGTCTGATGGAACAATTGTTCCTCAAACTGAAAAAAGTTTTCAGTGAGTGCAATGTGGGCACATTCCATGACAAAACTGATCGGGGTAGGTGAGGACCAAGGAATACTATGGAGTGTTTCCTCCACCACCTCTAGTGTGTTTAATTGTGGAATGTTAGTGTAGAGGGCCTCCACATCCAGAGTGAGTAGTATGTCTGGCAGGGGGCCCTCTAAGTTGATTGTTTCAATTAGTCTTAGGACATCCCTAGTATCTTGGAGAAAGGTGGGAGTCCTGCGGACCAAGGGTTGGAAAAAGTGGTCGCAGAACTTAGATAGAGGTTCCAGGACAGACCCTATACCCGAGACAATAGGTCTCCCGGGGTGTGGATTGACCCCCTTATGAATTTTGGGCAAGATGTAAAAATAGGGTAGTCTGGGATTCTGATTGGTCAAGAAATCTGCCTCGTTTTTGGTGATCCAACCTTGATTGAGTGCCGCTGTAACCATAGAATTTATTCTGGTTTGGAGGCGTGGGGTAGGGTCTTGGATGAGGGGAGTGTAGTAGTGATTGTTCTCTAGTTGGCGTAGACATTCCGTCCGGTAGTCTGTGATGGCCATGATAACAATAGCGCCCCCTTTGTCTGCTTCCTTTATCATTATAGTAGTGTCATTTGATAGTGCTTTTATTGCTTCAGTTTCGGAATTTGTCATGTTGCAAAACCTAGCGTCCAGACGTTTCTCTGTTATTTCTTTAAGAACTGCTTGTTCAAAGGTAAGAACTTCAGGTGGTACCATGCTTGAGGTGGGTGTAAAAGTTGAGGGTTTTCGCAAACCAGTATCTGTTGATGGTACATCAGGTTGTTTGCCAAAGAATGCTTTTAAGCGTATCTTCCTAAACAATTCCTGAATTTCACAATTGGTGCGAAAGTGGTCCACCTTTGGAGTGGGTACGAAACCCAGTCCTTTCTTGAGGATTTTAATTTCTGTAGCGGTGAGCAGACGATCAGAGAGATTCACAATTAATTTCTCTTGTCCTGGTGACTCCTCAGTTCCATGTGTAATGGATTCAGATGTGTCTGATCCTGCCATTGTACCTGTTTGGGTTGGTTCTGTACGCCTCTTCTTCTTCTGCCGCGCCCTTTGCCCCAGCCTCTGCCTAAAAAGGTTGAGGTTGAAAGGGGGCGAAGAGTGATGGAGGTCCATTTTGGTAGGGCGGATAATGCCACATCGGTGGTCCTTGGAACGGAGTGGGTCCTTGATAAGGTGGAGGGCCATAGCCATACATATGGTTCGGTGGCATTCTGTGTTGTTGATTGTGTTGGTAACTTCCTTGATTTTCCGTACTGGAGTTGCTTCCTGAGGAAAAGTTCTCCGACGTGAGCTGGTGCTGTCGTCTGAAGAATAATCATCTCCTGAAGGTTGGTAATCATCCTTGAGGTAAGGATATATTTTTTCTTTACTAAAGCGTGCAATATCCTTCTGGAGTTTGTTGATTTTGTTCCTCATCAAGTATTCCTTGTTGTCATTAATTTCTTTGGTTATTTCTGCCAATTTGGCTTTGAAAGCGGCGTTGGCGATGTTTGATTTCAAGTTGCCCTCTGCAATGGAGATTCTTAATATTAATTCATCTGCCAACCTTTTGGCGGTTTTAATGATAAGGACCAAAAGATCCCTGGTGCATTTCCACGCTACCAGTGACCAATCCTCTTTAAACTGCTTATCATCAAGAAAAATTCTTGGGGTATTACTGACAATCAATCCATTGGGTGCTATGTTTGCACGTAGATACTCCGTCATAATTGCCCCGTGCATGATTATTTTCATTAATTGGCGTTTCATATTTGTAATGGTTGTCCAATCACTTGAAGAGCCACTAGTTGAAGCTCCTCCATCAGGATCTAATAGGGATGGACCATTCAGAATTTCTGTAACACAGTCCTCCCCAAAGGAGAGACCTTGGTTGTTTTCCATAGTGATGGAAAAAGGGGAAAGTGTAGGAATTACCTCTACAATTGAAGGGCAAGGAAAGGAAGGGGACGTCCACGGCTGAGCCGCCGTGCTAAAGTATTTGTTGAAAAGGAGGGACAGGGAGCTGGGTTAGGAGGTCCTGCACACAAGCTCCCGGGTATAGCTAAGTATCTGAAAGGGGTGTGCAGTTCCTATCTGGACGAATGGGAAAGACAGGTCTTTCTTCTTGTTGCCCTCACACACCCCTGGAGGTGTCATGCTTCATCATCGGGCGTTTGCCCCTCGTCAGGCCGGCGCTGCAATGCCTGACGGGCTCCCGAAGCCGGGGCTCTTTGCCGGGGATCTTTTAAAGAAGAAGCCGTAGGGTGCGTGCGGGTATGAAGGATAGGTAGTGCACAAAGTGATAAAATAATTAAAATAGGTGTGGAGCAGTCCTATTAAATCAAATTTTAATAAACTAGGTAGCTCTAGCCTAATTAAAAACTATGTGTGTACCCAGGTGGAAATAGTGTTCCTCAAGGGCAAACTAAATACAAGTGGTCAACATGTTTCGTGCCCGATTCGCCCCTAATGGGTCAATTGGCACTTCGTCAGGACCGATAAGCAAAAGAAAAATAATAAGGTGCACTACCGTCTGGTATTCGGTATATTAACATAAATTACCAAGACCAGTAGAATTGTCCTTAAAGACGTGTCTTTAAGGACAATTCTACCGGTCTTGGTAATTTATGTTAATATACCGAATACCAGACGGTGAGTGCACCTTATTATTTTCTTTGCTTATCGGTCCTGACGATATGCCAATTGACCCATTAGGAGCGAATCGGGCACGAAACATGTTGACCACTTGTATTTAGTTTGCCCTTGAGAACACTATTTCACCTGAGTCACACATAGTTTTAATTAGGCTAGAGCTACCTGGTTTATTAAAATTTGATTTAATAGGACTGCTCCACACCTATTTTAATTATTTTATCACTTTGTGCACTACCTATCCTTCATACCCGCACGCACCTACGGCTTCTTCTTAAAAGATCCCCGGCAAGAGCCCGGTTCGAGGCCCGTCAGGCATTGCAGCGCTGGCTACGAGGCAACGCCGATGATGAAGCATGACACCTCCAGGGGTGTGTGAGGGCAACAAGAGAAGACCTGTCTTTCCCATTCGTCCAGATAGGAACGCACACTTTCAGATACTTAGCTATACCCGGGAGCTTGTGTGCAGGACCTCCTAACCCAGCTCCCTGTCCCTCCTTTTCAACAAATACTGACTGTATACCAGCCAGGACAGAAAGTGTGGGTGTTGGAGCCTGTGGCCCCAGCAGCCCTCCAGGACAAATGGAGTGGCCCCCATACAATAGTTGAACAGAAGGGAGAAGTCACCTATCTGGTGAATCTTGGAACTCCCAGGAGCCCCCTAAGGGTGCTTCATGTCAACAGATTAAAGCCATATGTTGACAGGGCTGACATGGGCTTGCTCATGGCAACTGATGAGGACCAGGAGGAGGAGAGTGACCCTCTCCCTGACCTGCTCTCTCAGAACCCTGATGATGGGTCAGTAGATGGTGTTGCTTTGGCAAGCAGCCTCACTGACCATCAGCAAACTGAGTGCAGACAAGTTCTGCAACAGTTTAGACATATGTTTAGCCTGACCCCTAGTCAGACTACCTGGTGCACCCATGAGGTGGACACTGGGGACAGTCTGCCTGTCAAGAATAAAATCTACAGGCAACCTGACCATGTCAGGGACTGTATCAGGACTGAAGTCCAGAAAATGTTGGAGTTAGGCGTGATTGAGCCTTCAGATAGCCCTTGGGCTAGCCCAGTAGTCCTGGTACCCAAGCCTCATACCCAGGGTGGTAAGAAAGAAATGAGGTTTTGTGTAGACTACAGAGGCCTCAATGCAGTCACTAGGACTGATGCCTATCCCATACCAAGGGCAGATGAGCTGATTGATACTTTGGCCTCAGCCAAGTATCTAAGCACATTTGACCTCACAGCTGGCTACTGGCAAATCAGATTAGCTGAGGATGCAAAAGCCAAAACAGCATTTTCGACCCTTGGTGGGCACTACCACTTTGTGGTGATGCCCTTTGGATTGAAAAATGCACCTGCCACTTTTCAGAGGTTGGTGAATAAAGTTCTGGCAGGGATGGAAACTTATTGCTCAGCTTATCTAGATGATATTGCTGTCTTTAGTTCCTCCTGGCAGGATCACCTGGTCCACCTCAGAAATGTTTTGGAGGCCCTGCAGAAAGCAGGCCTCACTATCAAGGCCACCAAGTGCCAGATAGGGCAGAGTCAGGTTGTGTACCTGGGCCACCTTGTAGGTGGAGGCCAGGTTCAGCCTTTACAGAGCAAAATCCAAACCATAATGGAGTGGGTTGCTCCAACCACCCAGACACAGGTGAGAGCCTTCTTAGGCCTGACTGGGTACTATAGGAGGTTTGTCAAGGGATATGGATCTATAGTGACCCCCTTGAATGATCTTACCTCTAAGAAAATGCCAAAAAAGGTTCAGTGGACAGCTAGCTGTCAAAAGGCATTTGAAGACCTAAAGCAGGCCATGTGCACTGCCCCCATCTTACAGAGTCCAGACTACACCAAAAGTTCATTGTCCAAACAGATGCTTCTGAGCTGGGTGTGGGAGCTGTACTGTCTCAACTGAATGATGAAGGTCAAGACCAGCCTGTAGCTTTTATTAGCAGAAGGCTGACCCCTAGAGAGAAACGTTGGTCAGCTATAGAGAGGAGGCCTTTGCTGTGGTATGGGCCCTGAAGAAGCTGAGGCCATACTTGTTTGGTACTCACTTCATAGTTCAGACTGACCACAAGCCCCTCCTATGGCTAAAGCAGATGAAAGGTGAAAACCCAAAACTTTTGAGGTGGTCCATTTCCCTACAGGGGATGGACTATACAGTGGAACATAGGCCTGGGACCCAACATGCCAATGCAGATGGACTCTCAAGGTATTTCCACTTTGAACACGAAGACTCAACTGGTCAAGGTTAGTTTAGTGTCCCTACGTTTGGGGGGTTGTGTAGGAGAGTAGGATCTGCCTCTTATGTTGCCCCCACTTTTTTCTGATGTTAGCACTGGTTTCTGGCTATAGTCTGGCTGGGTCCCTGCTAATCAGGGCCCCAGCCTCTCTGTTCTCTCTAAACGACATGGAGTGCACTCTAGGTGCACTAGTGATTGGATACTGTGGTGCCTTAGGAGTCCCTAGTATATGGTACCTTAGGTGCCAAGGGCATAGGTACTTCACAGGCCTACCAGGGGCTGCAGCATGTGTTATGCCACCCCTGGGAAGCAGTCTAAATCTGACACCACAGGCCTGCTACTGCAGCCTGGGTGAGGTGGTGCTAGCACCCCTCACTGAGATATAGGTTTCCTATATCTCTCTTGCACACATATAAACCTATCAGTCACCCCTAAGGCAGGCCCTATCAATCCTGAGGGCAGGGTGCGTGGCTTCTATGTGAGGGGGTGCCTCTGCCTGAGCAGGGCCCCTCTGCAGCTCTCAGAGTCTATTCTCTGGTGCTGTTTGTGGATGCGGTTAAACCATATACTTAAGTGCATTATATCCTCGCGGTAAATGCTAACTTTGGAATGGCTGCATCAAAACATGTCGTGTTTGGTGTCAAACATCTTGGAATACTACCCCCCCGCCAATCTTGGCGGCGGGGGTAGCATTCCACCCTTCTAGAGGGATAAGACATGTACCTGCTGTGGAAACGCGGTAGAATCCTAAAGAGCCCTGGCATCACAAAATGGATGCCACCAGTCACAGACACTGGGCTGCCCTCCAGCTGATGACCAAAACTCGCAGTGGAGGAAGCCCAACAATAGGCATCCTGTCACAGGGAGGTGTAACCACCTCCCAGACAGGGTTTAGTGTATTGGGGCTGGGTGGGTGCACTCTTAGAGTGCTTTGAAGTCCTGCACTGGGGAGCAGAAGGCTCCTCTGTGCATATGCCAGTTCAAACCAGCTCAGGGGCTACCTGCCCCTGCTCTGGCGCGAAACTGGACAAAGGGAAGTGGGTGTAGCCACCCCTCCCTTGACCCTCCCATAGGTGGGGTCATAGAGCTAGTCCATCCCCTCTTTTTAGTATAAGAGGGGGAACCTTGCCATTGCAAAGCAGATAACCCCTGGACGACGCTCTACAGAAGAATCCTGGCCCTTCGACGTTCCACTACCTTTGGAAGACAGAAGAATCTCCCTTGGAGTCAAGGAGTGACTCCCCTGCTTGGCAGGCACCAAAAACGACAACGACGGTCGCAAACTACGCCGCTCCCGCCGGAGTCCGAAGTCCCTGCAGCCCAAGAAGTGGATTTCCTGACCTCTCCCAGGCCATCGTGAGTCCCCAGTGAAGCTGAGGCAAGTGGACCCCACGAGTAACGAGGAACCACGACCCCTGGGTACCATGCACTATTGTCGAGTGCAACCCCTTCACAACGTTCTACGAACCTGTGCTTTGGACCACGTGTGGTCCCGACCTCCAGCAGGAATCCCCCTGAAGATCAGAGGCCTACACCGTCCCGAGTGACCGTGGGCCCCTGTTGAGTGATTCCGCCTGAGGTGTCTTTGCGATCCCTTGCCCGCTGGCTTGTGGGTCCCCAGAAGACTTCTGAAAGAAACCAAAGGGCTCCCCTGGTTGCTCCAGGCCTGCCCTGATTTACCCTCACTGGGTGAGTTCCACAGACCTTGCTGGTCTGCGCCATCGACTTTTCTTCATCTCCCCGAGACTTGCGGCTGCCAAGGCTTGTTGGCTCCGATCGAGTTGCCGACACTGCAGTCAGCTGCAGACGTCGAGGGACACACCGAATCCAGCTCCTGGTTGTCGCCGACACCTCCTGGACCACGTGGCTGAAGAGTCAAGGCACCCACAACCGACCTGAATCACTCGACGACGGTGGGCATCCATCTTCCTTGCCCCGGGTCACTGCCAAGTGACTTTGAACACTGTCCCCTCTGCTTTCAGGTCATCCTTCTTCAGAATCCAGGCTTGGATTCCACCGGACACTTCTTCAGCTCCCGCAAGCAGCAAGTCTTCTTTGTTCGCCATTGAAAACGACGCCGCGACCCGACACCAAAGGACACCTGTGCACCCGGCTTACCTGGGTGAGGTAACTCCAGCACTACGGTGCTCCTGTGGGTGTGGGCCCTAGAACTACTTACCCTGTAAGTGACTTGCTTGTAGGTTCTCCCGAAGTATCCTAAAACTCTTTATTTCCAACCGCGACTTGCCCCATTGAAGTTAACGGCGATTCGCGCCTGTGTATCCACACTGCACGCGTCCCCCGTGGGTCCTTTACTTACCTGCCTTGGGTGGTTTCGTGAGGCCCCAGCACTTCTGAAGGCCCTAGGCCTTGTCTCCTTGCAAGTCGTTGTTTCTAAGTCTCTTACTTAGTATATGGTCTGGTACGCCCCTAGGGCCCCAGCCATATTTTGTGCTTAACTTATTGTGAAACGTTGATTTGTGCATATGTTTGTCTTCTAATCTCATAAAGAGATTAGTAGAGAGTTATTTAGAAATAAATACATATATATTTGATATATATACCTGTGTGGTGTCTTTTCATTTGGTGATTCAAGAGATTATATGGTAAAACAAGCTGCTTTACATTCCTCCGAGACTTAGCCTGAAGGCTGCTCTCCACAGCTACCACTAGGATAGCTTTCTTTAAAAGGTTGTCTTAAACCTATCTACCATAAGAGTCGATTTGCCCTGGTGCAAGGTGTCCACTTTAATTAGTGAACAGCATATACCAGGCCAACTTCTCACAATAGGGAACCCTTGACCTTGCCAACTAGATATCCCTGGACGACGCTCTAAAGAAGAATCCCGGACCTTCGACGTTCCACTACCTCTGGAAGACTGAAGAATCTCCCTTGGAGTCAAGGAGTGACTCCCCTGCTTGGCAGGCACCAAAAACTGCAACGACGGTCGCAAACTACGCCGCCCCCGCCGGAGCCCGAAGACCCTGCAGCCCAGGAAGAGGATTTCCTGACTTCTCCAAGGCCATCGTGAGTCCGCAGCGAAGCTGAGGCAAGTGGACCCCCCGAGTGACGAGGAACCGCAGTCCCTGGGTACAGTGCACTATTTTTGAGTGCAACCCCTTCATGATGATCTATGAACCTGTGTTTTGGACCACGTGTGTTCCCAGCCTCTAGCAGAGATCTCTCCCAAGATCAGAGGCCTACCCCATCCCGAGTGACCGTGGGCCCCTGTTGAAGGAATCCTCCCGAGGTGTCTTTGCAATCCCTTGCCAGCCAGCTTGTGGGTCCCCTGAAGACTTTTCTACAAATCCAAAGGGCTCCCCTGGTTGCTCCAGGCCTGCCCTGACTTACCCTTGCTGGGTGAGTCTCCCAGACCTTGCTGGTCTGCACCATTGACGTTTTGTTTTTTCCACAAGACTTGCTGCTACCAAGGCTTGTTGGCTCCAATCGGGTTGCTGACACCGCAGTCAGCTGCAGACTTTAAGTTGCACAATTATTCCAGCTCCTGGTAATCCTCGACGCCTCCTGGACCTTGTGGCCGAAGAGTCAAGACACCCGTGAACGACCTGAATCTGTTGACGACGGTGGGCATTCATCTTCCTTGCCCCGGGTCACTGCCAAGTGACTTTGAACACTGTCCCCTCTGCTTTCAGGTCTTCCTCCTTCCAAATCCAGGCTTTGATTCCACCGGTCACTTCTTCTGGCTTCACAAGCAGCAAGTCTTCATTGGCTCCCATTGAAAACGACGCCGCGACCCGACACCAAAGGACACCTATGCACCCGGCTTCCTGGGTGAGGTAACTCCAGCACTACGGTGCTCCTGTGGGTGTTGGCCCTAGAACTACTTACCCTGTAAGTGACTTGCTTGTAGCTACTCCCGAAGTGCCCTTAAACTCTTAATTTCCAACCGCGACTTGCCCCATTGAAGTCTACGGCGATCCGTGCCTGTGTTCACTCACTGCATGCGTCCCCCGTGGGTCCTTTACTTACCTGCCTTGGGTGGTTTCGTGAGGCCCCAGCACTTCTGAAGGCCCTGGGCCTTGTCCCTTTGCAAGTCGTTGTTCTTAAGTCTCTTTTTTAGTATATGGTCTGGTACGCCCCTAGGGCCCCAGCCATATTTGTGCTAAATTTGTTGTGAAACGTTGATTTGTGCATATGTTCCTGACTTCTAATCTCACAAGAGATTAGTAGAGAGTTGTTTAGTAATAAATACATATATATTTGATATATATACCTGTGTGGTGTCTTTTCATTTGGTGATTCAAGAGATTGTGTGGTAAAACAAGCTGCTTTACATTCCTCCAAGACTTAGCCTGAATGCTGCTCTCCACAGCTACCACTAGGATAGCTTTCTGTAAAGGTTGTCTTAAACCTACCTACCATAAGAGTCAAATTGTACTGGTGCAAGGTGTCCACTTTAACTAGTGAACAGCATATACCAGGCCAACTTCTCACAGGGTGCACAAGAAGCAAATGACCTGCAGAAAGAGGCAACAGACGTGCAGAAAGAGGGACGAGAGGTGCAGAAAAAGGCAAGAAAAGTGCAGAAAGAGGTACATAAAGAGACAACAGGGGTGCAGAAAGAAGCAAGACAGGTGCAGAAAGAAGCATGGAAAGTGCAGAATGAAGCAAATGGGGTGCAGAAAGAGGCAAGAAAAGTGCAGAAACAGGCAAGAGAAGTGCACAAAGAGGCAAGAGAATTGCTGAAAGAAGCAAGAGAGGTGTAGAAATAAGCAAGAAAAGTACAGAAAGAGGCAAGTGTGATGCAAAAACAGGCAGGAAAGGTACAGAAAGAGGGAAGACGAGTGCAGAAAGAGACAACAGGGGTGCAGAAAGAAGCAAATGAGGTGCAGAAAGAGGCAACAGACGTGCAGAAAGAGGGAAGAGAGGTGCAGAAAACGGCAAGAAATGTGCAGAAAGAGTCAAAAGAGGTATATAAAGAGACAACAGGGGTGCAGAAAGAAGCAATACAGGTGCAGAAAGAAGCATGGAAAGTGCAGAATGAAGCAACAGGCGTGCAGAAAGAGGCAAGAGAAGTGTAGAAAGGAGCAAGTGAGGTGCAGCAAGATCCAACAGAGGTGCAAAAAGAAGCAAGAGAGGTGCAGAAACAGGCAAGAGAAGTGCACAAAGAGGCAAGAGAATTGCTGAAAGAAGCAACAGAGGTGTAAAAAGAAGCAAGAAAAGTTCAGAAAGAAGCCAGTGAGATGCAAAAACAGGCAGGAAAGGTTGAAAGAGTAAAGACGAGTGTAGAAAGAGACAACAGGGGTGCAGAAAGAAGCAAATGAGGTTGAGAAAGAGGCAACAGACGTGCAGAAGGACGGAAGAGAGGTGCAGAAAAAGGCAAGAAAAGTGCAGAAAGAGTCAAAAGAGGTACATAAAGAGACAACAGGGGTGCAGAAAGAAGCAAGACAGGTGCAGAAAGAAGCATGGAAAGTGCAGAATGAAGCAACAGGGGTGCAGAAAGAGGCAAGAAAAGTGTAGAAAGGAGCAAGTGAGGTGCAGAAACAGTAAAGAGAAGTGCACAAAGAGGCAAAAGAATTGCTGAAAGAAGCAACAGAGGTGTAAAAAGAAGCAAGAAAAGTGCAGAAAGAAGCCAGTGTGATGCAAAAACAGGCAGGAAAGGTACAGAAAGAGGGAAGACGAGTGCAGAAAGAGACAACAGGGGTGCAGAAAGAAGCAAATGAGGTGCAGAAAGAGGCAACAGACGTGCAGAAAGAGGGAAGAGAGGTGCAGAAAGAAGCAAGACAGGTGCAGAAAGAAGCAAGTGTTGTGCCGAAAGAGCCAACAGAGGTGCAATAAGAGGCAAGATAGGTGCAGAAACAGGCAAGAGAAGTGCACAAAGAGGCAAGAGAATTTCTG
Source organism: Calotriton arnoldi (assembly GCA_963921515.1). Classification (NCBI taxonomy): domain Eukaryota; kingdom Metazoa; phylum Chordata; class Amphibia; order Caudata; family Salamandridae; genus Calotriton; species Calotriton arnoldi. Next base: position 223,291 of record CAWUFW010017364.1, read on the forward strand.
AAAGAAGCAACAGAGGTGTAGAAAGAAGCAAGAAAAGTGCAGAAAGAGGCAAGTGAGATGCAAAAACAGGCAGCAAAGGTAAAGAAAGAGGTAAGACAAGTGCTGAAAGAGACAACAGGGGTGCACAAAGAAGCAAATGAGCTACAGAAAGAGGCAACAGACATGCAGATAGGGGGAAGAGAGGTGCATACAAAGGCAAGAATAGTGCAGAAAGAGGCAAAAGAGGTACATAAAGAGACAACAGGGGTGCAGAAAGAAGCAAGACAGGTGCAGAAAGAAGCATGAAAAGTGCAGAATGAAGCAACAGGGGTGCAGAAAGAGGCAAGAGAAGTACAGAAACAGGCAAGAGAAGTGCACAAAGAGGCAAGAAAATTACTGAAAGAAGCAACAGAGGTGTAGAAAGAAGCAAGAAAAGTGCAGAAAGAGGCAAGTGAGATGGAAAAACAGGCAGGAAAGGTACAGAAAGAGGGAAGACGAGTGCAGAAAGAGACAACAGGGGTGCAGAAGAAGCAAATGAGGTGCAGAAAGAGGCAACAGATGTGCAGAAAGAGGGAAGGGAGGTGCAGAAAAAGGCAAAAAAAGTGCAGCAAGAGTCAAAAGAGGTACATAAAGAGACAACAGGGGTGCAGAAAGAAGCAATACAGGTGCAGAAACAAGCATGGAAAGTGCAGAATGAAGCAACAGGGGTGCAGAAAGAGGCCAGAGAAGTGTAGAAAGGAGCAAGTGAGGTGCAGAAAGAGCCAACAGAGGTGCAAAAAGAAGCAAGAGAGGTGGAGAAACAGGCAAGAGAAGTGCACAAAGAGGCAAAAGAATTGTGAAAGAAGCAACAGAGGTATAAAAAAGAAGCAAGAAAAGTGCAGAAACAGGCAAGTGAGATGCAAAAACAGGCAGCAAATGTACAGAAAGAGGGAAGACGAGTGCTGAAAGAGACAACAGGGGTGCACAAAGAAGCAAATGACCTGCAGAAAGAGGCAACAGACGTGCAGAAAGAGGGATGAGAGGTGCAGAAAAAGGCAAGAAAAATGCAGAAAGAGGCAAAATAGGTACATAAAGAGACAACAGGGGTGCAGAAAGAAGCAAGACAGGTGCAGAAAGTAGCATGGAAAGTGCAGAATGAAGCAACAGGGGTGCAGAAAGAGGCAAGAGAAGTGTAGACAGGAGCAAGTGAGGTGCAGAAAGAGCCAACAGAGGCGCAAAAAGAGGCAAGAGAGGTTCAGAAACAGGCAAGAGAAGTGCACCAAGAGGCAAGAGAATTTCTGAAAGAAGCAACAGAGGTGTAGAAAGAAGCAAGAAAGGTGCAGAAAGAGGCAAGTGAGATGCAAAAACAGGCAGCAAAGGTACATAAAGAGGGAAGACGAGTGCTGAAAGAGACAACAGGGGTGCAGAAAGAAGCAAATGAGCTGCAGAAAGAGGCAACAGACATGCAGAAAGAGGGAAGAGAGGTGCAGAAAAAGGCAAGAAAAGTGCTGAAAGAGGCAAAAGACGTACATAAAGAGAGAACAGGGGTGCAGAAAGAAGCAAGACAGGTGCAGAAAGAAGCATGGAAAGTGCAGAAAGAAGCAACAGGGATGTAGAAAGATGCAAGAGAAGTGCAGAAACAGGCAAGAGAAGTTCACAAAGAGGCAAGAGAATTGCTGAAAGAATCAACAGAGGTGTAGAAAGAAGCAAGAAAAGTGCAGAAAGAGGCAAGTGAGGAGCAAAAACAGGCAGGAAAGGTACAGAAAGAGGGACGACGAGTGCATAAAGAGACAACAAGGATGCAGAAAGAAGCAAATGAGGTGCAGAAAGAGTCAACAGACGTGCATAAAGAGGGAAGAGAGGTGCAGAAAAAGGCAAGGAAAGTGCAGAAAGAGACAAAAGAGGTACTTAAAGAGACAACAGGGGTGCAGAAAGAAGCAAGACAGGTGCAGAAAGAAGCATGGAAAGTGCAGAATGAAGCAACAGGGGTGCAGAAAGAGGCAAGAGAAGTGTAGAAAGGAGCAAGTGAGGTGCAGAAAGAGCCAACAGAGGTGCAATAAGAGGCAAGATAGGTGCAGAAACAGGCAAGAGAAGTGCACAAAGAGGCAAGAGAATTTCTGAAAGAAGCAACAGAGGTGTAGAAAGAAGCAAGAAAAGTGCAGAAAGAGGCAAGTGAGATGCAAAAACAGGCAGCAAAGGTAAAGAAAGAGGGAAGAAGAGTGCTGAAAGAGACAACAGGGTTGCAGAAAGAAGCAAATGAGCTGCAGAAAGAGGCAACAGACGTGGAGATAGATGTAAGAGAGGTGCAGAAAAAGGCAAGAAAAGTGCAGAAAGAGGCAAAAGAGGTACATAAAGAGACAACAGTGGTGCAGAAAGAAGCAAGACAGGTGCAGAAAGAAGCATGGAAAGTGCAGAATGAAGCAACAGGGGTGAAGAAAGAGGCAAGAGAAGTGCAGAAACAGACAAGAGAAGTGCACAAAGAGGCAAGAGAATTGCTGAAAGAAGCAACAGAGGTGTAGAAAGAAGCAAGAAAAGTGCAGAAAGAGGCAAGTGTGATGCAAAAACAGGCAGGAAAGGTACAGAAAGAGGGAAGACGAGTGCAGAACGAGACAACAGGGGTGCAGAAAGAAGCAAATGAGGTGCAGAAAGAGGCAACAGACGTGCAGAAAGAGGGAAGAGAGGTGCAGAAAAAGGCATTAAAAGTGCAGAAAGAGTCAAAAGAGGTACATAAAGAGACAACAGGGGTGCAGAAAGAAGCAAGACAGGTGCAGAAAGAAGCATGGAAAGTGCAGAATGAAGCAACAGGGGTGCAGAAAGAGGCAAGAGAAGTGTAGAAAGGAGCAAGTGAGGTGCAAAAAGAGCCAACAGAGGTGCAATAAGAGGCAAGATAGGTGCAGAAACAGGCAAGAGAAGTGCACAAAGAGGCAAGAGAATTTCTGAAAGAAGCAACAGATGTGTAGAAAGAAGCAAGAAAAGTGCAGAAAGAGGCAAGTGAGATGCAAAAACAGGCAGCAAAGGTAAAGAAAGAGGGAAGACGAGTGCAGAAAGAGATAACAGGGGTGCAGAAAGAAGCAAATGAGGTGCAGAAAGGGGCAACAGACGTGCATTAAGAGGGAAGAGAGGTGCAGAAAAAGGCAAGAAAAGTGCAGAAAGAGGCAAAAGAGTTACATAAAGAGACAACAGGGGTGCATAAAGAAGCAAGACAGGTGCAGAAAGAAGCATGGAAAGTGCAGAATGAAGCAACAGGGGTGCAGAAAGAGGCAAGAGAAGTGTAGAAAGGAGCAAGTGAGGTGCAGAAAGAGCCACCAGAGGTGCAAAAAGAGGCAAGAGAGGAGCAGAAACAGGCAAGAGAATTGCTGAAAGAAGCAACAGAGGTGTAGAAAGTAGCAAGAAAAGTGCAGAAACAGGCAAGTGAGATGCAAAAACAGGCAGCAAATGTACAGAAAGAGGGAAGACGAGTGCTGAAAGAGACAACAGGGGTGCACAAAGAAGCAAATGACCTGCAGAAAGAGGCAACAGACGTGCAGAAAGAGGGAAGAGAGGTGCAGAAAAAGGCAAGAAAAGTGCAGAAAGAGGCAAAAGAGGTACATAAAGAGACAACAGGGGTGCAGAAAGAAGCAAGACAGGTGCAGAAAGAAGCATGGAAAGTGCAGAATGAAGCAACTGGGGTGCAGAAAGAGGCAAGAGAAGTGCAGAAACAGGCAAGAGAAGTGCACAAAGAGGCAATAGAATTGCTGAAAGAAGCAACAGAGGTGTAGAAAGAAGCAAGAAAAGTACAGCAAGACGCAAGTGTGATGCAAAAACAGGCAGGAAAGGTACAGAAAGAGGGAAGACGAGTGCAGAAAGAGACAACAGGGGTGCAGAAAGAAGCAAATGAGGTGCAGAAAGAGGCAACAGACGTGCAGAAAGAGGGAAGAGAGGTGCAGAAAACAGCAAGAAATGTGCAGAAAGAGTCAAAAGAGGTATATAAAGAGACAACAGGGGTACAGAAAGAAGCAATACAGGTGCAGAAAGAAGCATGGAAAGTGCAGAATGAAGCAACAGGGGTGCATAAAGAGGCAAGAGAAGTGTAGAAAGGATCAAGTGAGGTGCAGAAAGATCCAACAGAGGTGCAAAAAGAAGCAAGAGAGGTGCAGAAACAGGCAAGAGAAGTGCACAAAGAGGCAAGAGAATTGCTGAAAGAAGCAACAGAGGTGTAAAAAGAAGCAAGAAAAGTTCAGAAAGAAGCTAGTGAGATGCAAAACAGGCAGGAAAGGTGCAGAAAGAGTAAAGACAAGTGCAGAAAGAGACAACAGGGGTGCAGAAAGAAGCAAATGAGGTTGAGAAAGAGGCAACAGACGTGCAGAAGGAGGGAAGAGAGGTGCAGAAAAAGGCAAGAAAGTGCAGAAAGTGTCAAAAGAGGTACATAAAGAGACAACAGGGTTGCAGAAAGAAGCAAGACAGGTGCAGAAAGAAGAATGGAAAGTGCAGAATGAAGCAACAGGGGTGCAGAATGAGGCAAGAGAAGTGCAGAAACAGGCAAGAGAAGTGCACAAAGAGGCAAGAGAATTGATGAAAGAAGCAACAGAGGTGTATAAAGAAGCAAGAAAAGTGCAGAACGAGGCAAGTGAGATGCAAAAACAGGCAGGAAAGGTACAGAAAGAGGGAAGACAAGTGCAGAAAGAGACAACAGGGATGCCGAAAGAAGCAAATGACGTGCAGAAAGGGGCAACAGACGTGCAGAAAGAGGGAAGAGAGGTGCAGAAAAGGGCAAGAAAAGTTCAGAAAGAGGCAGAAGAGGTACATAAAGAGACAACAGGGGTGCAGAAAGAAGCAAGACAGGTGCAGAAAGAAGCATGGAAAGTGCAGAATGAAGCAACAGGGGTGCAGAAAGAGGCAAGAGAAGTATAGAAAGGAGCAAGTGAGATGCACAAAGAGGCAAGAGAGGTGCAGAAACAGGCAAGAGAAGTGCACAAAGAGGCAAGAGAATTGCTGAAAGAAGCAACAGAGGTGTAGAAAGAAGCAAGAAAAGTGCAGAAAGAGGCAAGTGAGATGCAGAAACAGGCATGAAAGGTACAGAAAGAGGGAAGACGAGTGCAGAAAGAGACAACAGAGGTGCAGAAAGAAGCAAATGAGGTGCAGAAAGAGGCAACAGACGTGCAGAAAGAGGGATGAGAGGTGCAGAAAGTACAAGAGATTTGCAGAATGAGGTCAAGAGAAGTGCAGAAAAAGAAAGAAACGTGCAGAAAGAAGCAACAGAAATGCAGAAAGAGGCAAGAGAGGCGCAGAGGGAAGCAAGAGTGGCTTGCACACCATTAGTACCAATTTAACACTGTGAGAAGTTGGCCTGGTATATGCTGTTCACTAATTAAAGTGGACACCTTGCACCAGTACAATTCGACTCTTATGGTAGATAGGTTTAAGACAACCTTTAAAGAAAGCTATCCTAGTGGTAGCTGTGGAGAGCAGCCTTCAGGCTAAGTCTTGAAGGAATGTAAAGCAGCTTGTTTTACCACCCAATCTCTTGAATCACCAAATGAAAAGACACCACACAGGTATATATCAAATATATATGTATTTATTACTAAACAACTCTCTACTAATCTCTTTATGAGATTAGAAGTCAGGAACATATGTACAAGTCAATTGTTATCAAAATAAGTTAGCACAGTAAATATCACAATCTTATCTTGGCTAGACCGGGGTCTAGAGCACATAGAATCAAGGGACCCCCAGAGAACCACCCAGGTAGTTGTAGGAGACCCACAGGGGATGGACGCGGTGTTCAGACACTAGTGCGAGTCCTGTACGAGTCTATGTAAGCGGACGCAATTGAGTTATCAATGTTACAGGCCCCTGGCGTGTTCGAGGCGAACACACCGATCGGTCAGTACGAGTCGAAGGACGCGGTTACTGGTAGATTTACAAGGGAGTTGGACGTGGTGTGTCTAACACAGCCGCGAACCCTGTACGAGTCAGTGCGAGAATCGCACAGAGAAAATAAGAGTTTTAGGATACTTCTGGTGAACCTACAAGCAAGTCACTTACAGGGTAAGTAGTTCTAGGGCCCACACCTACAGGAGCACCGTAGTGCTGGAGTTACCTCACCCAGGGAGCCGGGTGCACAGGTGTCCTTTGGTGTCGGGTCGCGGCGTCGTTTTCAATGGCGAACAAAGAAGACTTGCTGCTTGTGATGTCTGAAGAAGTGCCCGGTGGAATCCAAGCCTGGATTCGGTAGAAGGATGACCTGAAAGCAGAGGGGAAAGTGTTCAAAGTCACTTGGCAGTGACTCGGGGCAAGGAAGATGGATGCCCACCGTCGTCTCAGGATTCAGGTCATTCATGGATGCCTTGACTCTTCAGCCACGAGGTCCAGGAGGTGTCGACGATGACCAGGAGCTGGATTCGGCGTGTCCCACAATGTCTGCAGCTTACGGTGGTGTTGGAAACTCAGTTGGAGCCAACAGGCCTTGGTAACAGCAAGTCTCGTGAAAAGTGTGAAAAGGCAATGACGCAGACCAGCAAGGTCTGAGGGACTCACCCAGCAAGGGTAAGTCAGGGCAGGCCTGGAGCAACCAGGGGAGCCCTTTGGTTTCTTGGAAAAGTCTTCAGGGGACCCACGAGCCGGCTAGCAAGGGATCGCAAAGACGCCTCGGGAGGATTCGCTCAACAGGGGCCCACGGTCACTCGGGACGGGGTAGGCTGCTGATCTTTGGAGGGATTCCTGCAGGAGGCGGGGACCACACGGAGTCTAAAGCACAGGTTCTGAGAACGTTGTGTAGGGGTTGCACTCGACAATAGTGCACGGTCCCCAGGGGTCGCGGTTCCTCGTCACTCGTGGGGTCCACTTGCCTCAGTTTCGCTGGGGACTCACGATGGCCTTGGAAAAGTCAGGAAATCCACTTCTTAGGCTGCAGGGACTTCAGGCTCCGGCGTGAGCGGCGTAGTTTGCAACCGTCGTTTGTACTTTTTGGTGCCTGCCAAGCAGGGGAGTCACTCCTTGACTCCAAGGGAGATTCTTCAGTCTTCCAAAGGTAGTGGAACGTCGAAGGGCCAGGATTCTTCTTTGGAGCGTCGTCCAGGAATATCTAATCTTCAGGTTCAAGGGCTCCCTACCTTATACTAACAAGGAAGGGAGAGACTAGCTCTTAGACCCCACCTATGGGAGGGTCAGGGGAGTGGGTGGTTACACCCACTTCCCTTTGTCCAGTTTCGCGCCAGAGCAGGGGCAGGTAGCCCCTGAGCCGGTTTGAACTGGCATATGCACAGAGGAGCCTTCTGCTCCCCCAGTGCAGGACTTCAAAGCACTCTAAGAGTGCACCCACCCAGCCCCAATACACTAAACCCTGTCTGGGAGGTGGTTACACCTCCCTGTGACAGGATACCTTTGTTGGGCTTCCTCCACTGCGAGTTTCGGTCATCAGCAGGATGGCAGCCCAGTGTCTGTGACTGGTGGCATCCATTTTGTGATGCCAGGGCTCCTCAGGATTGTACCGTGTTTCCACAGTAGGTACATGTCTATCCCTCTAGAAGGGTGGAATGCTACCCCCGCCGCCAGGACTGGCGTGGGGGTAGTATTCCAAGATGTTTGATACCAAACACAACATGTTTTGATGCAGCCATACCAAAGTTAGAATTTTACCGCGAGGATATAATGCACTTAAGAGTATATGGTTTAACCGCATCCACAAACAGCACCAGAGAATGGTCTCTGAGAGCTGCAGAGGGGCCCTGCTCAGGCAGAGGCTCCTCCTCACATAGAAGCCAAGCACCCTGCCCTCAGGATTGATAGGGCCTGCCTTAGGGGTGACTGATAGGTTTATATGTGTGTGCTAGAGAGGTATAGGGAACCTATACCTCAGTGAGGAGTGCTAGCACCACCTCACCCAGGCTGCAGTAGCAGGCCTGTGGTGTCAGATTTAGTCCGCTTCCCAGGGGTGGCATAATACATGCTGCAGCCCCTGGTAGGCCTGTGAAGTACCTATGCCCTTGGTACCTATGGTACCATATACTAGGGACTCATAAGGTACCACAGTATCCAATCACTAGTGCACCTAGAGTGCACTCCAAGTCGTTTAGAGAGAACAGAGAGGCTGGGGCCCTGATTGGCAGGGACCCAGCCAGACTATAGCCAGAAACCAGTGTAAACATAAAAAAAAAAGTGGGGGCAACATAAGAGGCAGATCCTACTCTCCTACACACACCCACATTTAGCAATAAGTAACAGGTGACCATTCTAGGTTTGAAGGGCCTTCCACCACACTGTAACACTTGTTGCTGCATTTTTGGTAACGTTTGACCCGTTTCAGCTAGAAACAAGGCTTTTTTGTTCAAATCTGCAGATTAGGTTGCAGATGATGAATTATGTGGCTAATGCAGAAAATGTATAATTGTGCGAAAGTCGGTGCAGCCAAACAGTCACATAATTCCAGTGGCCCTGCTCATACCTCTGACTAGGTCCACAAGTGCTCCTCAGTGATTCCATCTTTTTTTGCCTCACTGAGTTCATAGTTGAGCTTCTATGGAAATGAGGAAGACTAAACCTGAGGTTACCACTCCACAACACAGACTACCATACCACATAATTACTCTCCATAACACATAATCCCACTCTACATAATACCTATTCACTAAATACCACATAATTTCTATCCACATAATTTCACTGCACAACATATCACATAATTCCACTACACACAACGTACATCCACTCCACTTCAAAAAACATTAGTAAAAACTTTTGCATTTACAACGCCAATAGCTCTAATTCTCACAAATGCGAAACCTATTACATTGCAAACACTTTTTTAAACTAGTAGTCGCGTTTGCAGAGTGGTGGAGAAATGGTGCTGGGCCTCCGACCAGCGCTCAGGAATTCCGGTGCGTAGGGCTTACAGGAGGTACCAGTAGGGCTTCTTGGCCCCCAAAGTCCCTCAGGAGTAAATTGTACTTCATCCCCCATCCCGTAGTCTGCCAGGAGGCGCGTTTGCAGAATGGTGGAGAAAGGGGGGCATGGCCTTCGAAGACGCCTTAGCAATCCCACTGTGCGGGACTTACTGGAGGTAACAAGAGGGTAGTTGGCCCCCAAGGACATCCTTGGGGGCCAACTACCCTCCTATTATCTCCAGTAAGTCCCACACAGCAGCATTGCTAAGTTCGAAGAGCAGGCCACGCCCCCTCTTCCCACCACTCTACAAACGCGCTCCTGGCGCACTCTTGGATGGGGATTGAAGTCCCCTTTGCTGCTGGGGGTCCTTTAGGGGCCAACAAGCCTACCTCTTAACTCCAGTAAGCCCCACACAGTGGGATTGCTGAGAGGTGGACAAAGGCCATGCCCCCTTTCTCCACCACTTTGCAAATGCACCCCCTGGCGCGTTCTAAGTTGGGGGATTAAGTCCCCTTGAATACTGAGGGTCCCTGGGGGCCAACTAGCCCACCAGGTACCTCCAGTAAGCACCACACAGCTGGATTGCAGAGAGGCGGTCCGAGGCCACGCTCCCTTTTTACACCACGCTGCAAACGCGGCTTCTGGTGCACTGCTGCTCGGAGGATGAAGTCCACTTGTGTCCTGATGTCCTCAGGACACAAGAGGACCTCATCGCCCCAAAAGCAGTGCACCAGAAGATGTGTTTGCAGAGTGGTGTAAAAAGAGGCGTGGCCTCGGACCACCTCTCTGCAACGCAGCTCTGTGGCACTTACTGGAGGTACCTGGTGGGCTAGTTGGCCTCCAGGGACCCTCAGTATTCAAGGGGACTTAATCCCCCAACTTACAACGCGCCAGGGGGCACGTTTGCACAGTGGTGCAGGGAGGGGGTGGGGCCTGATGTGACAAGTGTGCAAACTCGCCCCCTGGTGCATTGTAAGTTGGGGGATTAAGTCCCCTTGAATCCTGAGGGTCCCTGGGGTCCAACTAGCCCACCAGGTACCTCCAGTAAGCGCCACAGAGCTGCGTTGCAGAGAGGTGGTCCGAGGCCATGCCCTTTTTTACACCTCTCTGCAAAGCAGCTCTGTGGCTCTTACTAGAGGTACCTGGTGGGCTAGTTGGCCCCCAGAGACCCTCAGGATTCAAGGGGACTTAATCCCCCAACTTAAAACGTTCCACAGGGCACGTTTGCACACTTGTCACATCAGGCCCGCCCCTCCTGCACCACTGTAAGCGCGCCCCTGGCGCATTGTAAATTGGGGATTAAGTCCCCTTGAGTCCTGAGGGTCCCTGGGGGCCAACTAGCCCACCAGCTACCTCCAGTAAGCGCCACAGAGCTGCATTGCAGAGAGGTGTATAAAGGGGGCGGGGCCTTGGACCACATCTCTGCAACGCAGCTCCCTGGCGCATACTGGAGGTACCTGGTGAGCTAGTTGGCCCCCAGGGACACTCAGTATTCAAGGGGAATTAATTCCCCAACTTACAACGTTCCAGGGGGCGCGTTTGCAAAGTGCTGTAGGGAGGGGGCGGGGCCTCCGGCGCAATGCCGGCTTTTTTTTTTTTTTTTAGAAGGGGGGCTGTGTGGCCCTCCTTCTTTGACCATTTTTGGGGCCCTGGGGTCCCCATCCCCCAGTGCCTGACCCCTATTTTTTAAAAAAATAAACAAATAAACGGGAAGGGGGGCGCATGGCCCCCCTCCCGAGGTCAATTTTTTGCCTTTGGGACCCCATCCCCCAGGGCATGTCCACAGATTTATTTAAAAAAAATCCTTTTTAAGGAGGGGGCTGTGTGCCCCCCCTTCTGAGGCCTCTATTAGCCCCGGGGACCCCATCCCCCAGGGCTGTGCCTCTTTTATTTGATTTTTTATTGAGGAGGGGGCCGCATGGCCCCCTCCCGGGCCACTTCTGGCCCCGGGACCCCATCCCCCGGGGCCTGGCCTCCGTTGGGGACCATGGGGGAGCCCCAATGCCCCCACGGTCCCGCCGGCTCCCAGCGTCCTGCGGGAGCAGGCATTGCTTTTGCACAAGGGAGCTGCTGACATGCAGCTCCCTTGTGCAAAGTAATCTGCTTGCTTCATTGAAGCGAGGCAGGTTTTCTGCTCTCGCTTCAATGAAGCTAAGCAGAGTTTGCAATGACAGGGCGGGAACCGCACGGCTCCCACCCTGTCATTACAAACAGCAGTGTCCCGGGGTGGGCACCCCGGGACACTGCAGGAGCCGGCCCTGGAGGGTGGCGGTCCCCAGGGCCATGGAGGGCTCCAGGAGGGCCCCCCTTCTTTGACCATTTTTGGGGCCCTGGGGTCCCCATCCCCCAGTGCCTGACCCCTATTTTTTTTAAAAATAAACAAATAAACGGGAAGGGGGGCGCATGGCCCCCCCTCCCGAGGTCAATTTTGGCCTTTGGGACCCCATCCCCCAGGGCATGTCCACAGATTTATTTAAAAAAAATCCTTTTTAAGGAGGGGGCTGTGTGCCCCCCCTTCTGAGGCCTCTATTAGCCCCGGGGACCCCATCCCCCAGGGCTGTGCCTCTTTTATTTGATTTTTTATTGAGGGAGGGGGGCCGCATGGCCCCCCTCCCGGGCTACTTCTGGCCCCGGGGACCCCATCCCCCGGGGCCTGGCCTCTCCGTTGGGAGCATGGGGAGCCCCAATGCCCCCACGGTCCTGCCGGCTCCCGCGTCCTGCGGGAGCAGGCATTGCTTGCACAAGGGAGCTGCTGACATGCAGCTCCCCTTGTGCAAAAGCAATCTGCTTGCTCATTGAAGCGAGAGCAGGTTTTCCTGCTCTCGCTTCAATGAAGCAAAGCAGAGTTTGCAATGACAGGGCGGGAACCGCACGGCTCCCACCCTGTCATTACAAACAGCAGTGTCCCGGGGGTGGGCACCCCGGGACACTGCAGGAGCCGGCCCTGGAGGGTGGCGGTCCCCAGGGCCATGGAGGGCTCCAGGAGGGCCCCCCTTCTTTGACCATTTTTGGGGCCCTGGGGTCCCCATCCCCCAGTGCCTGACCCCTATTTTTTTTAAAAATAAACAAATAAACGGGAAGGGGGGCGCATGGCCCCCCCTCCCGAGGTCAATTTTGGCCTTTGGGACCCCATCCCCCAGGGCATGTCCACAGATTTATTTAAAAAAAATCCTTTTTAAGGAGGGGGCTGTGTGGCCCCCCTTCTGAGGCCTCTATTAGCCCCGGGGACCCCATCCCCCAGGGCTGTGCCTCTTTTATTTGATTTTTTATTGAGGGAGGGGGGCCGCATGGCCCCCCTCCCGGGCTACTTCTGGCCCCGGGGACCCCATCCCCCGGGGCCTGGCCTCTCCGTTGGGGAGCATGGGGAGAGCCCCAATGCCCCCACGGTCCTGCCGGCTCCCCGCGTCCTGCGGGAGCAGGCATTGCTTTTGCACAAGGGGAGCTGCTGACATGCAGCTCCCCTTGTGCAAAAGCAATCTGCTTTGCTTCATTGAAGCGAGAGCAGGTTTTCCTGCTCTCGCTTCAATGAAGCAAAGCAGAGTTTGCAATGACAGGGCGGGAGCCGCACGGCTCCCACCCTGTCATTACAAACAGCAGTGTCCCGGGGGTGGGCACCCCGGGACACTGCAGGAGCCGGCCCTGGAGGGTGGCGGTCCCCAGGGCCTTGGAGGGCTCCAGGAGGGGGGCCGCGAGGCCCCCCTCCCTTTATTTACATAGCCGCGGGGAGGTGGTGGTCCCCTGGGCTCAGGGGTCCGTAACAGACCCCCCATTTTGAACAATTTATGCCCCGGGGAGGTGGTGGTCCCCGGGGCAGTGTGGGGGGTGCAGGAGCTCCCCCCACACCTATTTCTATTGATTTTAGACCCAGGGAGGTGGCGGTCCCCGGGGCTGCAGGGGGACCACGTGCCCCGGCACCTAATCAAATAAAACCCTGGGGAGGTGGTGGTCCCTGGGGCTTGGGGGAGGCCTGGGAGCCCCCCTACCTCAAATTAAACAAGCCCCAGGGAGGTGGCGGTCCCCGAAGCTGCGGGGGGGCCGCGTGCCCCCCGCATTCAACTTCATAAGCCCCAGGGTGGAGGCAGTCCCCAGGGCTGCGGGGGCCCACGTGGGCCCCCGCTACATAAATAAATTGCCCCCAGGACTTGGCCCACCCGGGGGCTTTGAAAACGAAGCGCGGGAGACCGCGCTACGTTTTTTAAAATTTTCAGACAGATTCTCGCACCCAGCGCGACCCCGCCCGAAAAAAAATGCTTTTAGCAGGCCTGGGGGGTCAGGGTGTTTTTACCCTGCCCCCTTTTCATGTTTTTTATCTTTTTCTACCTTTTATTTCTCCCTCGTCCGAGGCACTAAGATGGCTGCCAACTCTTCCTGGTTTGAAGTGTTGGCAGCCAATCAGAGGCAAGCTCGTGCTCGGAGGAGATGTGTGGTTAGGCTCTGCCCAGATATTGACTCGGTTCTATCGAGTCACAAGATGGCTGCCAACACTTCCTGGTTTGGAGTGTTGGCAGCCAATCAGAATGAAGCTCATGCTCGGGAGGGTTCGCGAACCCACCGCGCCCACAGATATCAACACTTTTTCTTTTTCTAATTTCTCAGGAACCACTGAACGGATTTACACCATTTAAAAAAAAGGGCTCTTTCTGAACCAAGACCTACCTTTTTGCCAAATTTGGTGTAATTCCGTTCAGCAGTTCGGGCTGTAGCTTTGTCTAAAGTTTCCTATGAAAATTAACATGGGGAAAATGCGTTTTGGGACCCCCCTTTTTTCTTGGCCCCCGCTTGTTGAATCACCCCGAAACTTTCAAGACAGGAGCTGAAGAGAGCGCCCCACTAGTTTTGAAAATTTCGCGAGGATTCGTCAAACGGCGCCAAAGATATTGGCAAATCAATAAACACTTTTCCTATGGAAACTAGGTCCTAACTATAACTACCTACTGGCGACCGCCAGTAGGTAATATACATATATATATATATATATATATATATATATATATATATATATATATATATATATCTCCAAACTGCGTGTTCCCTGCACCCAGGAATATATATATATATATATATTGACTGAAAAATCCAGAGGTTTCAGGGACGTTATAGTTAGAAATTAGCATTTAAAAAACCTCAGAAATTCACTGAAAAAACCACAGGTTTCAGGGACGTTATAGTTAGTTTGACATTTCACTAGTACAAAACCAGAGAAATTTGTCCGTTATAGTTAGTTCAGCTAACTATAACTCGCGCCCCCGCAATGCACTGCTGATGACGTCACATATTACATCACTCATGACATGGTCAGTGACATCACGGATGACATCACTGATGACATCTCAAATGACATCACTGATGACATCACTGATGACATCATCCAGAGACTGTGTGTTTCTGTAAAGTTTAAATATGTTTTTTATATTTATATATATATATGCCAAGGTGTATTGAAGAATGAGCGGGTGTATGAGTGTCTGAATGGATGATTTAGTAGGTGCATGACTGACTGTATAAGTGAGTGAGTAGTGAGTGAATTTCAAAGGTTTTTTAACTGCTAATTCCTAACTATAACGTCCATGAAACCTCTGATTTTTTTCAGTGAATTTCTAAGGTTTTGTAAATGCCAATTCCCAACTATGCCTACATAGGTAGTACATGTGCAGAAAGATGAAGAAAGGCGCAGAAAGAAGCAAGAGAAGTGCAGATCAGAGGCAACAGAAGTCCAGAAAGAGGAAGAAAGGTGCAGAGAGAACCAAGAGATGTACAGAAAGAACCAACAGAGGTGCAGAAAGAGGCCTACTTTGACTGTACCTTAAAACAGACTCATACAAAGTACCCTAATCACTAATCCTTCTCCAAAGATGTCTTAAACCTTGCTTTTCTCTTGAAGGTTCACTATTAATCGACTGCTCAGAATGTTAGGCCTACCAAATATAAAACAGCAATCCTAAGCATATCACTGTTGTAAGTCTTACCAAGTTTGTGAAGGTATGCATGCATGTCTATGCTTTTACCTAGTGACATGTTAAATTAAAATAAACATACAAACACTTGAATACCTGTGTTTCAAACAGCATACTCTGTAAATTTGTGTAAAAGAAGGTGTATGCATTTATTTCTGCTCACAATACAGGGCCCATGTGTATTCAATAGTATATTTGAGGGGCTCTATAACACATATATACATAAGACATGTCTGCCTGTGCAACCGAATATCAGAGCAGAACTGAGAAGATTTGACCACCTATAGGAGAAGTTACCCACTTTTAAGCTACCATCTTCAGATGCATAACACATGTAAGAATACATATACAAGTAGACATATACCTCAGTCACAAGAGCACGCATACCTTTAAACTTGACAGCTTGCACTTCCCATTTGAGTACAGAAGGAGGCAAGAGAAGTACAGAAACAGGCAAAAGAGGTACAGAAAGAAGCAAGAACAGTGCAGAAAGAACCAACAGAGGTGCAGAAGGAGGCAAGAGGGGCGCAGAAAGAGGGAAGAGGGATGCCGAAGTTTGCAAGAGAGGTGCAGAAAGAAGCAACAGAGGTGCAGAAGGAGACAAGAGAACTGCAGAAAGAGGGAAGAGAGTTGCAGAAACAGGAAAAAGGTACAGAAACAGAGAACAGGTGGACAGACTGAGGCAAGAGAGGTACAGAAAGAGGGAAGAGGGGTGCAGAAAGAGGCAAGAGGGATCCAGAAATTTGGAACAGAGGTGCAGAAAGAAGCAAGAGCAGTGCAAAAAGAACCAACAGAGATGCAAAAAGAGGCAAGAGGGGTACAGAAAGAGGCAGGAGGGACGCAGAATGAAAGAAGAGAAGTGCAGAAAGAAGCAACAGAGGTGCTGAAAGAGGCACGAAGGGTGCAGAAAGAGGCAAGGGAAGTGCAGAAGCAACAAAGGTACATAAAGAGGCAAGAGTGGTACAGAAAGAAAGAAGAGAGGTGTAGAAAGAGGCAAGAGACTTGCACAAAGAGGGAAGAGGGCTGCAGAAAAAGGCAAGAGGGGTGCAGAAAGAAGCAAGTGAGGTGCAGAAAGAGGTAGGAGAGGTACAGAAAGAGGCAAGAGAGGTGCAAAAACAGGCAAGAAAAATGCAGAAAGAGGCAAGAGAATTGCTGAAAGAAGCAACAGAGGTGTAGAAAGAAGCAAGAGAAGTGCAGAAAGAGGCAAGTGAGGTGCAGAAAGAGGCAAGAGAGGTGCAGAAAGAGGGAAGACGAGTGCAGAAAGAGACAACAGGGGTGCAGAAAGAAGCAATACAGGTGCAGAAAGAAGCATGAGAAGTGCAGAATGAAGCAACGGGGGTGCAGAAAGAGGCAAGAGAAGTGCAGAAAGAAGCAACAGAGATGCAGAAGGAGGCAAGAGAACTGCAGAAAGAGGCAAGAGATTTACAGAAACAGGCTAAAGAGGTACAGAAAGAGGGAACAGGGGTGCAGATAGAGGCAAGAGAGGTGCAGAAAGAAGTAAGAGGGGTGCAGAAAGAGGCAAGATAGGTGCAGAAATTTGCAAGAGAGGTGCAGAAAGAAGCAAGAGCAGTGCAAAAGAACCAACAGAGGTGCAGAAAGAGGCAAGTGCGGTGCAGAAGGAGGCAATAGAACTGCAGGAAGAGGCAAGAGAGTTGCAGAAATAGGCAAAGGGGTACAGAAAGAGGGAACAGGTGGGCAGACTGAGCCAAGAGAGGTGCAGAAAGAGGGAAGAGGGAAGAGGGGTGGAGAAAGAGGCAAGAGGGATGCAGAAATTTGGGACAGAGGTGCAGAAAGAAGCAAGAGCAGTGCAGAAAGAACCAAAAGAGTTGCAGAAAGAGGCAAGAGGGGTACAGACAGAGGCAAGTGAAGTGCAGAACGAAGTAAAAGAGGTGCAGAAAGAGGCAAGAGAACTGCATAAAAAGGCAAGAGAGGTGCAGAATGAGGCAGGAGAGGTGCACAACGAGGCAAGAGGGGTACAGAAAGAGGCAAGAGGGTGCAGAAAGAAGCAAGAGAAGTGCAGAAAGAAGCAACAGAGGTGCTGAAAGAGGCAAGAGGGAACAGGGGTGCAGGGGTACAGAAAGAGGCGGGAGGGATACAGAAATTTACAAGAGAGGTGCAGAAAGAAGCAAGAGCAGTGCAGAAAGAAGCAAGAGAAGTGCAGAAAGAAGCAAGAGAGGTGGACAAAAAGGGAAGAGGGGTGCAGAAATAGGCAAGAGAGATGCAGAAATATATATTGACTGAAAAATCCAGAGGTTTCAGGGACGTTATAGTTAGAAATTAGCATTTAAAAATCCTCAGAAATTCACTGAAAAAACCACAGGTTTCAGGGACGTTATAGTTAGTCTGACATTTCACTAGTACAAAACCAGAGAAATTTGTCCGTTATAGTTAGTTCAGCTAACTATAACTCGCGCCCGCAATGCACTGCTGATGACGTCACATATTACATCACTCATGACATGGTCAGTGACATCACGGATGACATCACTGATGACATCTCAAATGACATCACTGATGACATCACTGATGACATCATCCAGAGACTGTGTGTTTCTGTAAAGTTTAAATATGTTTTTATATTTATATATATATATGCCAAGGTGTATTGAAGAATGAGCGGGTGTATGAGTGTCTGAATGGATGATTTAGTAGGTGCATGACTGACTGTATAAGTGAGTGAGTAGTGAGTGAATTTCAAAGGTTTTTTAACTGCTAATTCCTAACTATAACGTCCATGAAACCTCTGATTTTTTTCAGTGAATTTCTAAGGTTTTGTAAATGCCAATTCCCAACTATGCCTACATAGGTAGTACATGTGCAGAAAGATGAAGAAAGGCGCAGAAAGAAGCAAGAGAAGTGCAGATCGAGGCAACAGAAGTCCAGAAAGAGGAAGAAAGGTGCAGAGAGAACCAAGAGATGTACAGAAAGAACCAACAGAGGTGCAGAAAGAGGCCTACTTTGACTGTACCTTAAAACAGACTCATACAAAGTACCCTAATCACTAATCCTTCTCCAAAGATGTCTTAAACCTTGCTTTTCTCTTGAAGGTTCACTATTAATCGACTGCTCAGAATGTTAGGCCTACCAAATATAAAACAGCAATCCTAAGCATATCACTGTTGTAAGTCTTACCAAGTTTGTGAAGGTATGCATGCATGTCTATGCTTTTACCTAGTGACATGTTAAATTAAAATAAACATACAAACACTTGAATACCTGTGTTTCAAACAGCATACTCTGTAAATTTGTGTAAAAGAAGGTGTATGCATTTATTTCTGCTCACAATACAGGGCCCATGTGTATTCAATAGTATATTTGAGGGGCTCTATAACACATATATACATAAGACATGTCTGCCTGTGCAACCGAATATCAGAGCAGAACTGAGAAGATTTGACCACCTATAGGAGAAGTTACCCACTTTTTAAGCTACCATCTTCAGATGCATAACACATGTAAGAATACATATACAAGTAGACATATACCTCAGTCACAAGAGCACGCATACCTTTAAACTTGACAGCTTGCACTTCCCATTTGAGTACAGAAGGAGGCAAGAGAAGTACAGAAACAGGCAAAAGAGGTACAGAAAGAAGCAAGAACAGTGCAGAAAGAACCAACAGAGGTGCAGAAGGAGGCAAGAGGGGAGCAGAAAGAGGGAAGAGGGATGCCGAAGTTTGCAAGAGAGGTGCAGAAAGAAGCAACAGAGGTGCAGAAGGAGACAAGAGAACTGCAGAAAGAGGGAAGAGAGTTGCAGAAACAGGAAAAAGGTACAGAAACAGAGAACAGGTGGACAGACTGAGGCAAGAGAGGTACAGAAAGAGGGAAGAGGGGTGCAGAAAGAGGCAAGAGGGATCCAGAAATTTGGAACAGAGGTGCAGAAAGAAGCAAGAGCAGTGCAAAAAGAACCAACAGAGATGCAAAAAGAGGCAAGAGGGGTACAGAAAGAGGCAGGAGGGACGAGAATGAAAGAAGAGAAGTGCAGAAAGAAGCAACAGAGGTGCTGAAAGAGGCACGAAGGGTGCAGAAAGAGGCAAGGGAAGTGCAGAAGCAACAAAGGTACATAAAGAGGCAAGAGTGGTACAGAAAGAAAGAAGAGAGGTGTAGAAAGAGGCAAGAGACTTGCACAAAGAGGGAAGAGGGCTGCAGAAAAAGGCAAGAGGGGTGCAGAAAGAAGCAAGTGAGGTGCAGAAAGAGGTAGGAGAGGTACAGAAAGAGGCAAGAGAGGTGCAAAAACAGGCAAGAAAAATGCAGAAAGAGGCAAGAGAATTGCTGAAAGAAGCAACAGAGGTGTAGAAAGAAGCAAGAGAAGTGCAGAAAGAGGCAAGTGAGGTGCAGAAAGAGGCAAGAGAGGTGCAGAAAGAGGGAAGACGAGTCCAGAAAGAGACAACAGGGGTGCAGAAAGAAGCAAGACAGGTGCAGAAAGAAGCATGAGAAGTGCAGAATGAAGCAACGGGGGTGCAGAAAGAGGCAAGAGAAGTGCAGAAAGAAGCAACAGAGATGCAGAAGGAGGCAAGAGAACTGCAGAAAGAGGCAAGAGATTTACAGAAACAGGCTAAAGAGGTACAGAAAGAGGGAACAGGGGTGCAGATAGAGGCAAGAGAGGTGCAGAAAGAGGTAAGAGGGGTGCAGAAAGAGGCAAGACGGGTGCAGAAATTTGCAAGAGAGGTGCAGAAAGAAGCAAGAGCAGTGCAAAAGAACCAACAGAGGTGCAGAAAGAGGCAAGTGCGGTGCAGAAGGAGGCAATAGAACTGCAGGAAGAGGCAAGAGAGTTGCAGAAATAGGCAAAAGGGGTACAGAAAGAGGGAACAGGTGGGCAGACTGAGCCAAGAGAGGTGCAGAAAGAGGGAAGAGGGAAGAGGGGTGGAGAAAGAGGCAAGAGGGATGCAGAAATTTGGGACAGAGGTGCAGAAAGAAGCAAGAGCAGTGCAGAAAGAACCAAAAGAGTTGCAGAAAGAGGCAAGAGGGGTACAGACAGAGGCAAGTGAAGTGCAGAACGAAGTAAAAGAGGTGCAGAAAGAGGCAAGAGAACTGCATAAAAAGGCAAGAGAGGTGCAGAATGAGGCAGGAGAGGTGCACAACGAGGCAAGAGGGGTACAGAAAGAGGCAAGAGGGGTGCAGAAAGAAGCAAGAGAAGTGCAGAAAGAAGCAACAGAGGTGCTGAAAGAGGCAAGAGGGAACAGGGGTGCAGGGGTACAGAAAGAGGCAGGAGGGATACAGAAATTTACAAGAGAGGTGCAGAAAGAAGCAAGAGCAGTGCAGAAAGAAGCAAGAGAAGTGCAGAAAGAAGCAAGAGAGGTGGACAAAAAGGGAAGAGGGGTGCAGAAATAGGCAAGAGGGATGCAGAAATTTACAAAAGAGGTGCAGTACAGAAATAACCAACAGAGGTGCAAAAAGAGGCTTATGACATATTGACCCACACAGTACCATTTGCTTCTCTAGAATCTTAGGGTCCACCACTGGAATGCTTGCTGCAGGGAGTGGAGAGGTACGCTATGTGGGCACATATGCGCTGTGAAATGCTGGTCTGTCTTCAGGTCCCTCTGACCCATGACGTGAGCCTTATAAACCATTGCAGAAGCCTGTCCTGCGGTACTGTCACTAGCTAAGCATCTACATGCATTGTACCAAAGAGCTCGGGGACAAGATGGCATGACTTCACAAATGTTTAGAGTTAGGTACAAAACAAGCGGGAGAATTAGAAAAAAATATATATATAATGAGAATAAAACAGGAACATATAGAAAAGGCAAGGGGGCGTGAGGAGGCTGACAGTTGGAGTGTTCGAAAAAAGGCAAGTAAAGTAGAAAACAGAAAAGATGCACACATAGAAAATGGGAAAAGATGGGCAGAGGGGCAGGAGGGGAAAAGAGACAGAGTGGTCAACTGTCACAAAAGGCAGGCAGAAAAGATTAAGATAGAAAATGAGAAAAGACAGACAGAATCAAAAGGTAACAAGGGAAACACGCAGATAAAAAAATTTAAATCACAACAAAGAGAAAGTTACAGTGAGCTATGGCTAAAGCAGAGGCAGGCAGATAGAAAAAAAGGCAAAAGGATGAACGAATATTCAGACAGACAGGTGCCACGCAGCAAAGAGACACAGGAAGGCAGATAAAAGGCGGAGAAAAGTTAGCTATGGAAAAAGTAAAAGCAAACAGAGAATAACAACAAGGCAGGCAGACAGTTAAAGAAGGGATACACACAAGTAAACCAAGAGGGGAAAATGAAGAAAGGCAGGATAAGTGACAGGTACAATAATATAAAAAAAACAGGCAGTTAAAAAAAGCCTAAAAATAGGTTTAACCAGGCAGACAGATGAATAAAAAAATGACGAAAGACAGACTGAAAAGTAAAACAACCATTAAGCAATAGGACAGAGAATGGGCAAACAGCATACAGACACAAAAGGGTAAAAAAGAAATTTGGCAAAAGACAAATGGAATGACAAGCGGATGGGAACTCAGACAGAAAATGGCAACCACACATTCGGGCAGCCATGCACAGCTTGAACATAGGAGAGTTGGGCAGACAGAGAGAAAACAAGAAAAGCAGATAGAAAATGTCGAAAAGACAAGCGCTACTGATAAAAGGCGGAAAGATAGGTCGGTTGAAAGACTTAAAAAGCAGACGACAGGCTTCTAGATAGAGGGGAGGGCAAATAGAAAAATACATAGATTGAAAAACGTTTGCAGCTAGTGGATGGCAGAAGGACAAATGCTAGCATGAAAGGGAAATGGAGTGAAACCAGACTGAGATGATAACAGAAAGACCGGTGGGAAGCGAATAACAAAAAACACTCTTAGAAATGAAGAAAAAGACAGGCAGAAAGACAAGCAACCGAAAGCTAGAAGAAACACAAGTAAATTTTGCAAAAAATGAACGAGTTGTGTGTAAAACACCAAATGCACACCCTACTCCCAATTCACTATGGAGGCAGAAATTTAGAATACAAAACTTTATCAAAAATAATTAAAAGCCCCTGTTGAAAATAATGTTCTACGTCAAAAAGTGTTGGTGTTTTTTTCGCCTTCTGCTTCTTTGGTGCAGGCATGGTGTGCCTTCTGTTCCCCTACACATGCTGACCGCGGGATATTTTTTTGCTTCGGCCATGAAAGGAATGCAGCAGTTCTTAATGTGCGTAATATCTATATAGTTACACATATATGTAGGCCATGGTTTCTTCGAAATGATTAACAATCTTAGCAAACGAAGGGTTCTTTGGAACTGTATGGTATACTAGTAGATGTAATGTCCCTCCGAGCAGCTGCTAGTGTGCGGCGTGAGGCGATGCGCCGATAATGCAGGTGTATTGCCATGTGACACGTATCACACGGTGCGTGCCAACGCAGGGGGCAGCTCGCGGAAAATCAGTGAATTTAGGTGCGGTCGAAACTACCGCAAGTTTGGGGGAAAATAAAGTATAAAAAAGTAAACACTTTAAATGAAGAACAACATCCACAGAATAGTGAAAGCAGTATCCACAGAGTAGTACAAGAGGTCGGAAATACAGGGGGAAATAAAAATTGGATAGCCGGTCTGTAAGTTAAAGAGGGAGTTTGTGCCTAGGATGTCAATAAATTATTGCACAAAACATGGGGTAGAGTCGACTTCATTGGCGCATATAACATTTAGCTAAACCATGGGCTGTCTTCATTTAATATTTACATTTTTAATGTATTGAGCCATAAAAGGGGCATTCTATATATAATAAATGCCCTTTAAAGCTTAGTGTGTGACATAAATTATTAAAAAAAAAAAAAGAAGAAAAGAGGAGGCAATACGGGCTAGTTCCCAAGTTTCAGATGAAGAGCAATATATATATATATATATATATATATATATATATATATCTCCACACAAATGTTACCCAGATGAAAACGCTTCACACAACGAGAGTTGACTCCATTTGATTTTGGGTTGCAGAAACAAGCAAGTTCACAATTTCAGGCTTCTCACATTTCGCCAAACATGTTTCGGACTTCGCGTCCTTGATCACTGGCAGTAAAGACAACAACTCGGCTGCCATGACGGTGACTTATTTATACATACAGAGTCCTGCCCCAGTGGGCGTGTGCTACTAAGCCTCCTGGTACTTGTAGTCCCGTTACTCTAACCACAGTGGGTGCAGCCATTTTGCGTTAAAAATACAACAATTAATTACCCAGGTGGGTTCCTAGAAATTGGGAACCTCTGCTTGTGCTGCCATCACTATCCCAAAGCAAAGGACTCTCCTGTCCTCTCGGCATGCCGTCGTGGCACAGCCGCAGGGCCACTGGTTCAGCAGCGGGGCGTTCTCGTGGTTAGGCGTCCCGCTCAATATCCACACAAAAGTTACCCAGATGAAAACGCCTCACACAACAAGAGTTGACTGAATTTAATTTTGGGTTGCAGAAACAAGCAAGTTCACAATTCCAGGCTTCTCACATTCGCCAAACATGTTTTGGACTTCGCGTCCTTGATCACTGGCAGTAAAAACAACAACTCGGCTGCCATGACAGTGACTTATTTATACATACAGAGTCCCGCCCCAGTGGGCGTGTGCTACTAAGCCTCCTGGTACTCGTAGTCCCATTACTCTAACCACAGTGGGTGCAGCCGTTTTGCATTAAAAATACAACAATTAATTACCCAGGTGGGTATCTAGAAATTGGGAACCTCTGCTTGTGCTGCCATCACTATCCCAAAGCAAAGGACTCTCCTGTACTCTCGGCATGCCATCGTGGCACAGCCGCAGGGCCGATGGTTCAGCAGCGGGACGTTCTCGTGGTTAGGAGTCCCGCTCAATATCCACACAAAAGTTACCCAGATTAAAACGCCTCACACAACGAGAGTTGACTCCATTTAATTTTGGGTTGCAGAAACAAGCAAGTTCACAATTCCAGGCTTCTCACATTTGCCAAACATGTTTTGGACTTTGCGTCCTTGATCACTGGCAGTAAAAACAACAACTCGGCTGCCATTATGGTGACTTATTTACACATACAGAGTCCCGCCCCAGTGGGCGTGTGCTACTGAGACTCCTGGTACTCATAGTCCTGTTACTCTAACCACAGTAGGTGCAGCTGTTTTGCGTTAAAAATACAACAATTAATTACCCAGGTGGGTTCCTAGAAATTGGGAACCTCTGCTTGTGCTGCCATCACTATCCCAAAGCAAAGGACTCTCCTGACCTCTCGGCATGCCGTCATGGCACAGCCACAGGGCCGCTGGTTCAGCAGCGGGGCATTCTCGCGGTTAGGCGTCCTGCTCAATATCCACACAAAAGTTGCCCAGATGAAAACGCCTCACGCAACGAGAGTTGACTCCATTTAATTTTGGGTTGCAGAAACAAGCACGTTCACAATTCCAGGCTTCTCACATTCGCCAAACATGTTTCGGACTTAGCGTCCTTGATCACTGGCAGTAAAAACAACAACTCGGCTGCCATGACGGTGACTTATTTATACATACAGAGTCCCGCCCCAGTGGGCGTGTGCTACTAAGGGGCCGATTCCGATCTCGGTCGGAGGCGCACCCAATACCATTCGGTCGGGAAAAAAGCCATGCGAAAGCCAGTTTCCCGACCGATCCGTACAGCACACCGAACGAGCAAGTACGATGCGCACAACAGCAAAAATTCCGGCCGAGCCGTACTCACCCAAACCAGGTCCTGTTCTCCGACCGAGGCGAATCCGGAAACGCCGAATCGAGTCGCACGGAAGGGAAAATGCAGCCCCGTCTGGCCGGACAAGTACGATGCGCTTCCCGTACGCGCCGAACCCGTCGCTACGCACGGCACGTCAAAGCATCCGGGAGAGGCGCACATAAGCTCCAAATCGCGGCACAACACGATCCACGGCTACGAGACGAACACGGCACCGACGAGGACGACGCGAAGCGACGAGGACGAGGCGAAGCGACGAGGACGACGCGAAGCAACGAGAAGGACGAACGACACAAACCAACCATGAATCCCTTCGTCCCGATCATACCAATATTCTACATCTACTACCGGAACAGGCACGGACGCGTACGGCGCAGAAGGTAAGTCAGACACCAACCACAAAACACATACAACACGTACACGACACATCACACACATACACGGGGAATCTGAATATACTTACACCAGCAACAGCAGCACCATAGGGGCGGGATGCCCATCACCAATGCCACATATGCACACAGGGGCCTGAATGCGCGCCACCACCCCAACCCAGAGGGGGCTGGATGCCTACCACTACTACCACCCTTAGCCAGGGGGCAGGATGCCTACCACTACTACCACCCTTAGCCAGGGGAGCAGGATGCCCACCACTACTACCACCCTTAGCCAGGGGGCAGGATGCCCACCACTACTACCACCCTCACCCACGGGGGCAGGATGCCTACCACTACTACCACCCTCACCCAGGGGGGCAGGATGCCTACCACTACTACCACCCTTAGCCAGGGGGCAGGATGCCCACCACTACTACCACCCTTAGCCAGGGGGCTGGATGCCCACCACTACTACCACCCTCACCCACGGGGGCAGGATGCCTACCACTACTACCACCCTTAGCCAGGGGGCAGGATGCCTACCACTACTACCACCCTTAGCCAGGGGGCAGGATGCCTACCACTACTACCACCCTTAGCCAGGGGCAGGATGCCCACCACTACTACCACCCTTAGCCAGGGGGCAGGATGCCCACCACTACTACCACCCTCACCCACGGGGGCAGGATGCCTACCACTACTACCACCCTTAGCCAGGGGGGCAGGATGCCTACCACTACTACCACCCTTAGCCAGGGGGCTGGATGCCCACCACTACTACCACCCTCACCCACGGGGGCAGGATGCCCACCACTACTACCACCCTTAGCCAGGGGGCAGGATGCCCACCACTACTACCACCCTCACCCACGGGGGCAGGATGCCTACCACTACTACCACCCTTAGCCAGGGGGCAGGATGCCTACCACTACTACCACCCTTAGCCAGGGGGCTGGATGCCCACCACTACTACCACCCTCACCCACGGGGGCAGGATGCCTACCACTACTACCACCCTTAGCCAGGGGGCAGGATGCCCACCACTACTACCACCCTCACCCACGGGGGGCAGGATGCCTACCACTACTACCACCCTTAGCCAGGGGGGCAGGATGCCTACCACTACTACCACCCTTAGCCAAGTGGGCAGGATGCCCACCACTACTACCACCCTTAGCCAGGGGGGGCTGGATGCCCACCACTACTACCACCCTCACCCACCGGGGGCAGGATGCCTACCACTACTACCACCCTTAGCCAGGGGGCAGGATGCCCACCACTACTACCACCCTTAGCCAGGGGGCTGGATGCCCACCACTACTACCACCCTCACCCACGGGGGGCAGGATGCCTACCACTACTACCACCCTTAGCCAGGGGGCAGGATGCCTACCACTACTACCACCCTTAGCCAGGGGGCAGGATGCCCACCACTACTACCACCCTTAGCCAGGGGGCAGGATGCCCACCACTACTACCACCCTCACCCACGGGGGGCAGGATGCCTACCACTACTACCACCCTTAGCCAGGGGGCAGGATGCCTACCACTACTACCACCCTTAGCCAGGGGGCTGGATGCCCACCACTACTACCACCCTCACCCACGGGGGCAGGATGCCTACCACTACTACCACCCTTAGCCAGGGGGCAGGATGCCCACCACTACTACCACCCTCACCCACGGGGGCAGGATGCCTACCACTACTACCACCCTTAGCCAGGGGGCAGGATGCCTACCACTACTACCACCCTTAGCCAGGGGGCAGGATGCCCACCACTACTACCACCCTTAGCCAGGGGGCTGGATGCCCACCACTACTACCACCCTCACCCACGGGGGCAGAATGCCTACCACTACTACCACCCTTAGCCAGGGGGCAGGATGCCCACCACTACTACCACCCTTAGCCAGGGGGGCTGGATGCCCACCACTACTACCACCCTCACCCACGGGGGGCAGGATGCCTACCACTACTACCACCCTTAGCCAGGGGGCAGGATGCCCACCACTACTACCACCCTCACCCACGGGGGCAGGATGCCTACCACTACTACCACCCTTAGCCAGGGGGCAGGATGCCTACCACTACTACCACCCTTAGCCAGGGGGCAGGATGCCCACCACTACTACCACCCTTAGCCAGGGGGGCTGGATGCCCACCACTACTACCACCCTCACCCACGGGGGCAGGATGCCTACCACTACTACCACCCTTAGCCAGGGGGCAGGATGCCCACCACTACTACCACCCTTAGCCAGGGGGCAGGATGCCCACCACTACTACCACCCTCACCCACGGGGGGCAGGATGCCTACCACTACTACCACCCTTAGCCAGGGGGCAGGATGCCTACCACTACTACCACCCTTAGCCAGGGGGCTGGATGCCCACCACTACTACCACCCTCACCCACGGGGGGCAGGATGCCCACCACTACTACCACCCTTAGCCAGGGGGCAGGATGCCCACCACTACTACCACCCTCACCCACGGGGGGCAGGATGCCTACCACTACTACCACCCTTAGCCAGGGTGGCAGGATGCCTACCACTACTACCACCCTTAGCCAGGGGGCTGGATGCCCACCACTACTACCACCCTCACCCACGGGGGGCAGGATGCCTACCACTACTACCACCCTTAGCCAGGGGGCAGGATGCCCACCACTACTACCACCCTCACCCACGGGGGGCAGGATGCCTACCACTACTACCACCCTTAGCCAGGGGGGCAGGATGCCTACCACTACTACCACCCTTAGCCAGGGGGCAGGATGCCCACCACTACTACCACCCTTAGCCAGGGGGGCTGGATGCCCACCACTACTACCACCCTCACCCACGGGGGCAGGATGCCTACCACTACTACCACCCTTAGCCAGGGGGCAGGATGCCCACCACTACTACCACCCTTAGCCAGGGGGGCTGGATGCCCACCACTACTACCACCCTCACCCACGGGGGGCAGGATGCCTACCACTACTACCACCCTTAGCCAGGGGGCAGGATGCCTACCACTACTACCACCCTTAGCCAGGGGGCAGGATGCCTACCACTACTACCACCCTTAGCCAGGGGGCAGGATGCCCACCACTACTACCACCCTTAGCCAGGGGGCAGGATGCCCACCACTACTACCACCCTCACCCACGGGGGCAGGATGCCTACCACTACTACCACCCTTAGCCAGGGGGGCAGGATGCCTACCACTACTACCACCCTTAGCCAGGGGGCTGGATGCCCACCACTACTACCACCCTCACCCACGGGGGCTGGATGCCTACCACTACTACCACCCTTAGCCAGGGGGCAGGATGCCCACCACTACTACCACCCTCACCCACGGGGGCAGGATGCCTACCACTACTACCACCCTTAGCCAGGGGGCAGGATGCCCACCACTACTACCACCCTCACCCACGGGGGGCAGGATGCCTACCACTACTACCACCCTTAGCCAGGGGGCAGGATGCCTACCACTACTACCACCCTTAGCCAGGGGGCAGGATGCCCACCACTACTACCACCCTTAGCCAGGGGGCTGGATGCCCACCACTACTACCACCCTCACCCACGGGGGCAGGATGCCTACCACTACTACCACCCTTAGCCAGGGGGCAGGATGCCTACCACTACTACCACCCTTAGCCAGGGGGCAGGATGCCCACCACTACTACCACCCTCACCCACGGGGGCAGGATGCCTACCACTACTACCACCCTTAGCCAGGGGGCAGGATGCCTACCACTACTACCACCCTTAGCCAGGGGGCAGGATGCCTACCACTACTACCACCCTTAGCCAGGGGGCAGGATGCCCACCACTACTACCACCCTTAGCCAGGGGGGCAGGATGCCCACCACTACTACCACCCTCACCCACGGGGGGCAGGATGCCTACCACTACTACCACCCTTAGCCAGGGGGCAGGATGCCCACCACTACTACCACCCTTAGCCAGGGGGCAGGATGCCCACCACTACTACCACCCTCACCCACGGGGGCAGGATGCCTACCACTACTACCACCCTCACCCAGGGGGGCAGGATGCCTACCACTACTACCACCCTTAGCCAGGGGGGCAGGATGCCCACCACTACTACCACCCTCACCCACGGGGAGCAGGATGCCTACCACTACTACCACCCTTAGCCAGGGGGCAGGATGCCTACCACTACTACCACCCTCACCCAGGGGGGCTGGATGCCTACCACTACTACCACCCCCACTCATAGGATGGACAATGCATGACACAACAAGCACACCACAACCTAGGGAATGCAAGATTAAGACATCCCCCACCACCATGACAAGCGTGTGTAGGCTGTGTCAAATGCCTACAACACCGAACATGACTTTCAACATACAATGTGACCCCCTAGCACATGTGCCACACATATATGTGTGTGGCACCCACAATGCAAGCAGCCCATGACCATTGTGGCAATGGGGCCTAAACCCCCATCATCACAGTGACCAAAAGGTAAGTGTGGGGTCCATAGCTGAAGCACATTTTGACCATTGTGGCAATGGGGTCTAAACCCCCATCATCACAGTGACCAAAAGGCAAGTGTGGGGTCCATAGCTGAAGCACATTTTGACCATTGTGGCAATGGGGTCTAAACCCCCATCATCACAGTGACCAAAAGGCAAGTGTGGGGTCCATAGCTGAAGCACATTTTGACCATTGTGGCAATGGGGTCTACACCCTCATCATCACAGTGACCAAAAGGTAATTGTTGACAAAGAAAGAGCTGCAACTGCCAAACTGCATGGATCATTCCTGGTCACAGAACCAAAAACTCATCCGTGGCAAAGTAGTGTATGTGTCCCATTGCAACATAAATTGGGGGAGCCAAATACTGCAGTGCAAATGAAACATTCCTTTGGCCATGTGCAGACAAACAACACCCATGGGGGCTGAGACCGTCAACAGTCATCAATGACACAATGACAGAAGTGACCATCAGAATGCAGAACCACATATTTGCACCAATGGGCACACAAATGCAGATACCCTGTGGAGACAGCAGATGTGAGGTGAACAGATACCATACCATGGCAGCAATGGGACACACAAACCATGATCACTGTGCTGACCGATGACCTAGGAGTCCCAGGGACAGCAGGGGAAACACACCAAACAACATACAGCCAATGGCACACCCAAGATATGCCAATGCAGTGGTGCAGATGCACAAACACAAACAGGCAGACCAACACTGTCATCATACACAGCAGGTGAGGGGTGGGGGTGCCAGTGTCCCCAGGCAACCACACAACACATGAGGAGAGCTGAATACCAATCATACAGATGTGCATACACTGCCACACTAAGGTAACTCATGGATCCAAATCCCCTATGTGGGCAAGCAGGCATTGTCAGGTGAGAGGGAGCACAAAACACACATGTCACACAGGCACGTAGGAACAACAACTGACACAGCAAGTCACAGACACACCACAGCACCACCCCCAGGGCCCCCACAATGTGGTGACCCTGGGCTGAATAAAAATACCACTGTGATGACAAAGCTAAATGTCGTTCACACTGTGAACCACAGTCAGGTGTCCTGAGCAACAAACTACCATCACACCTACACAAGCACAAATCAATCAGCATGGCCAGTAAGCCAAGGCCAACATGGAGGCAGGGGCCTAGCCGGGCAACAACTCTCATCTGCACACACTCAACACCACACCCCTCGACCTCCAACAATGTGCAGCAGTGAAGTACACATGCACTGGTGACATTGCACATGCACCCATGACTATTCCAGGGTGGTGGGTGGGAACCAAGGTGTAGAAACACATCACACATGGACACTCAACAAGACTCCTGAATGTCTGACACACTGCACACTACGCTGTACATGGACATGACGGCAATACCACACCGACCAATGGGATCCCAGCCACAGTCACACACCAATGAAGAAGCCAAGGTCACCCACAAAGAACACACATAGACAACAACCAACATTGCAGCCCGGACCCTGAGGAGTGCCAGCAGTCACACACACAACGTGTCACAATCACTGAAAGATAACACAAACTGGAAATCACATGACAGGGGCAAACAACAAGTGCCAAGGGGAAACCTGACTGTGACCCATCTGCGTCTGCACACAAACTCAGCCCTGACAGCAAACACACCTATGGGTGACACCCTGATGACCAGTAATGTGCCATGCACCCACATCACAGAGAACACAGGGAGAAGAATTTGGGGAACATAGCTCAAGTCAGCAAGCATCACAAACAGGTACAACACTAGGGATCACAGCATGCGCAGATGAATGAAAGTGAACACACAGACATGCACATACAACACACACCTTGGGCGCAGGCAATGTCACACGTGTACACACTGCCATGAGGGGACTCCACTCCTGTGTGAGGAAAGCTGTGCCATATGTTGCCTCAGTAGGGCCCCATCATGTCAGCTGAGCACTTGGTCACACAATCAACAATTAGCACCAAATGAGGGCTCCCATCACATCAGCCTGGTCATGGATGTGCCAACGGAATCATCAGCACAGATCCAACACACTTGTATAGCAATGTTGCACTGACTACACGGATGAGTCCCTCCCCATTGATGCCCAAACCTGCATGTCCACTGGAGATGGCAACACGGTCAGGGAAGTAGACAAATGCAACGATGGCAGGCACAACAGATGTGCAGGGGTGGAAGCCACAGATATGAAATTGCCAATGTAAGTAGGAAACCCATTGCCAAATACTGAACACATGACACCCTCAGATGCTGCTATTGATGACATGGATACACCACATGATAGGACACATTCCCCCTGGACCACATGGGTTCCTGCACAGTAACACTTCATAATCATGATACCAGATATCACCATCACTGCAGCAAGGGCATGGTTAGCTGCACCAACAACATGTACATCTGAAACATGAGCACTAGAGAAAAGAAAGTTGCTTTATTCAGCATATGTGTTGTTTGATAACGACGTCCAGAAGAAATTAGAGCAAAGGCCAATGGCCAGTCCATTGTCAAAGTTCAAACAGGGTGACACTGGCAGATGTCACCCTACGCATGCCTGCACAAAACCAGGGACAATCCACTAGGAGGGGCAACCGGGGGGCAGGCCAGGCACCGCAGGGACAGGATCAGGGCTCACCAGGGGGAGTCAGGGAAGGGGTGGTGGGTGCTGGAGAGCCACTGACAACTGCAGTGGAGGTGTCTGACATGGTGTGTGCCGGCACAACTGGGGGCATGACTCAGATGTCGTGGGTGCCGGCACAACTGCAGTGGACCCTGCAGATGGGGTGGACAGGTCCGCCACTGCAGTGCCCAAGTCAGACAGGGCGGTAGTGGACTCCACTGCAGTGCCTACCTCCAGGGGAGGAGAATGGGGAACAGGCAAGGTGGGTTGGACAGAGGGGGAGGACACCCTCACCACATCAGTGGCACAGACAAGCGCAGCGGGGGGTGTGGTGCTGGGAGAGCAAGTGGCAGGGGAGAAGGCCGGAGCATCTTGGGGATGGTATATCTGTGGGTGGGGGAACCTGGGGCAGGGTGTGGTGGGGGCACCTGTGCAGTGGGGGCCTGAGGGATGGAGGACGGAGACCTTGTGCCTGAGCTGCAGGGCGGTGGCGGGGTCTTGCTCTTACCACTCCGGGGGACTTGCGGGTGGGGGCCTCAGTCCGTCTGCGCCTGGGGGAGGGTGTCCGGGGGCGAGGGGCACTCTGCTCCGTGTGGGTGGGCTTCCTCTTCCCCCGGGATGCTGGAGCAGCTTCATCGGTGGGGAAGAGGCCGAGGTCACAGAGGAAGAGCTGCTGTGACTTTGGGGTTGCATGTGAGGCAAGGGAGGGTGCTTTGGAGGGAGAGGGAACTGAGGACTGCGCAGTGCATGTGGATGCGTGTGTGTGTTCCAGGGCCCCATCCCCTGTGAGTCTGGCTTCAGTCCCCTGAATGTGCGTGCGTGTGCGTTTTGTCATTGGCGTGTGTGTCAGTGTGCTGGATGTGTGTGTGCTGGTGTGTGCCTGTGCCGGTGTGTGTGTGCTTGGGACGGGTAAGGTGCTGGGGAGTGTGGATGGAGCAGAGGCAGGAGGGGTGAGGGACCGTTTGAGGAGGGACACTGCTGCCGTCAGGGAGGAGTCCATGGACCTATTGCCCCTCTGTAGGTCAGACATGCCCGATGAGATGCCCTCCATGAACGACACCAGCTGAGTCAACAGCGCGGTGTGCGCATGGAGGACACTCAGCATGGCTGTCTGCCCTACATGGAGCTGGCGAAGGAGGTACACAGACTCCTCACTCAGGGCAGCAGGGGACACAGGGGCAGGGGGTGCAGTGCCTGGCCCAAAGGAAACACGCTCCCGGACATGGGAGCCTCCACGGACCTGGGGAATGGGAGCCGATGGGAGGGCGGTGGTGGTGCTGGTGGTGGCGGGGACAGCAACACTAGCTGGGGTGTGGTGGCTGCTGACACCCGCCTCCACAAGGGAGTCATCCTCCGAGTTGCTCTGGTCCTCAGCTGAGGTGGATGCTGCTGAGGACTCCTCGGTGTGGCTCCCCTCGCCCTCCGTGCCACTGGGTCCCTCCGACCACTCCTCGGCTGCTGACCCAGTCTGGCTCTCCGGCTCCTCCTGGTCCGTGGAGCTGTCCCCTTCCGTGGCCGTGGATGTATCTGCAAACAATGGGGATACAGACAGACATCAGTCACCTGCACATAACGCACACACCACTGTGAGCACAGCACATCACAGAGCAAGCCCTGGCATCATCAGTTGTACATTGCTAAAAGTGCCCTAACTGAACAGGAGAAGTCAATTGTCAGTCTGATGCCAAGCATGGCACTCACATCCCACATGGCCTTGCACCCATCTGTCTGGTGTCTGTTGGATTGCAACACCCCAGTGTTGACACATGCACCAAGTACACAGTAGTTGGACAGTGCAGAGGACACGGTGTGGACACATCACAGCTCTTGCCACTGAGTCAGTACAGGTTTCCGGATGAAAGGGATGCCCAGAGTCAAATAGGAAATGCATGTGATGCATACCAGCGACAGACACCATGATGCACCCATGTCCTGATAGCCAGCGCCACTATGGTGTGCATGTAGCACATGTCACTCCCCTGCAGGCTCACCAATCAGTAGACACATGCCATGGCGGAGGCATGCCTGCAAAGTCATACATCACTGTCTCAGTGATGTATGGCTTTGCAGCCAGACAACAACACTCTGCACTGTGTCACAATAGTAGGTCATGGGGAATGCAAGTCCAGGAGCTGCACAAGTGCACATGTACATCCCCCCCACAACACATCCTCTTAACCCTCATCTGTCCAGGTCATACCTATTGGACATATGGGAGACCTGTGACACTACCCTCTGAACCTGAGCCCCTCACACTCTGCTATGCATGGGGAACAGCTGCCTGAACTTCACATTTACATGCCCCAGTCTGCATGGGCAGCTGATCAGACACCTATGTGTCACACAAGTATCGTCTCCTATGGTCACATCTCCAGTGGCATGCTGAGCCCCTACCAAGAAACTCCACAGCAGTCCTGGCGACTAATCTACAGCACACTGACACAGAGGCAGACACCTGAGGGGTCAAATCACTGTGCACAATGTGTCCGCTGATACACGGGAGTGGGAGTACAGAGTGTATTGTATGGCCTGGAGTAGGCATGACTGTCCAGCCCCACATGAATGAGGGATGAGCCCTGGACTGTAGGCAGCTGGCTAAGTATGTGTGACACACGTCATATACATACTCCTGGGGCCCAAACATTGTTCCCACCCGCAGCATGGGTGTGTGCCAGATACCCCAGCCACATGTGGTGGATCAGCTCAGCAATTGGACCACAGATCAAAGTAACACGCTGAATACATGTCAGAATACAGGCATTGTGTAAGCAATGGACCCACCCATGATGCCCACCACAGAGTCAGGGAAACAGATGCTGTCTCCCACCTTGAGTCAAGCAAACTGCAAGGACACAGTCCTAAGTGACAGAATTCCCTGCATGTAAGGGCCACACCTGGGTATCAGATGAGGAGTGGGCAGTGCACAATAGAGGGACATGGCTCCTGGACAACATGACTGCTGTACTGTGGCAGTTTAACCAGGCCCGAGGAGGGCACATAGCATGTTAGACAGAGTACACAGTGCAGTCTTTGACTCACCCCCTCCTTGCTGCTCTCTGGCCTTCAGCTGCCCATCCAGGTCTGGAAAGACCACCGCCAGGATCCTGAGCATGTGGGGGGTCAGGGTCCGTGTTCCGCCCCTCCTGCGAGGAGGCGACAGCTTCAGCTGGACCCGTGCAATCCTCCGGGTCCAGCCCCGAAGGTCCTGCCACCTCTTTTGGCAGTTGCGGATCCGGCGCTTGTAGACCCCCACGGACCGGACAGCCCGGACGATGTCCTTCCATATCTCATGCTTCCGATGGGCAGAAGCCTGTCAGGATGACAAAGTGATAAGGCCATTACTACACATGCAACATATCCGTGCATGACACAGTTGCATATACATGTCGCAATCACAGGGGCACATGGTGTACACAGGCAGTGCACGGCTGCCCATGGACAGTTTTCCAGAAGTCACTACATGGTATCATTGCATGGGGAGTAAAACCCTGTTCAGAAGCACTGTCACTGCACCATACCTGTCCAGTGCAAGTCACCACACACTATGGGGGGTGACAACTACTCAGTGAGCCTGCTAGCCAGTGGCGTGCTGACTCTCAGCCTTGCTAGTCAGACAAAATGCACATTCAGAAAGGCAGTGCACAGAACACTCACCTGCTCCCCTGGTGTCCCATACAGCTTGCTGTACTGTGGAAGTAGGCTGTCCAGCAGGGCCTGGTTCTCCTCAAGGCTGAAGGCTGGGGCTCTCTCCACAGTACGTGCCATTGCAGGGTCCAGAGGGGCAGAGACAGCAGCAGTGCAGTGGCAGATGTCGTCCTGGAGCATGTAGTGCAGGCAAGTGGGCTCTCAGGGGAACAGGCAGCAATATATATGTGCTGGAGAGGCAGATACTGTCCCTTGTGTCCAAAGTGATAGGTCCAAGTCGTTTGCATCTTCTGAATCTGGCCAATCCATGGAATAGCAGCACCAAAACACGCCCACAGCATCCTTCAAAACTTCAACTTCATGACATACATGATTTTGCAACATTGTTGTGGGTGACCAACTGATTTTCCAGCAACCGACTCGTTCGAAATTCGAAAACGCGTCCGTTGCCAGGCAAGCCCATTGTCAATGGGTGCGCACCGATCGGTCCATTGCGGTACAACGCGCACAGGGGTACAACGCGTACCCGCACACATTGAATGCAATGGGCCGGCCGGAGGCACCGATCGGTCCATTGCAGTTCAACGCGCACAGGGGTACAACGCGTACCCGCACACATTGAAAGCAATGGGCCGGCCGGAGGCACCGATCGGTCCATTGCAGTTCAACGCGCACAGGGGTACAACGCGTACCCGCACACATTGAAAGCAATGGGCCGGCCGGAGGCACCGATCGGTCCATTGCAGTTCAACGCGCACAGGGGTACAACGCGTACCCGCACACATTGAAAGCAATGGGCCGGCCGGAGGCACCGATCGGTCCATTGCAGTTCAACGCGCACAGGGGTACAACGCGTACCCGCACACATTGAAAGCAATGGGCCGGCCGGAGGCACCGATCGGTCCATTGCAGTTCAACGCGCACAGGGGTACAACGCGTACCCGCACACATTGAAAGCAATGGGCCGGCCGGAGGCACCGATCGGTCCATTGCAGTTCAACGCGCACAGGGGTACAACGCGTACCCGCACACATTGAAAGCAATGGGCCGGCCGGAGGCACCGATCGGTCCATTGCAGTTCAACGCGCACAGGGGTACAACGCGTATCCGCACACATTGAAAGCAATGGGCCGGCCGGAGGCACCGATCGGTCCATTGCAGTTCAACGCGCACAGGGGTACAACGCGTACCCGCACAGATTGAAAGCAATGGGCCGGCCGGAGGCACCGATCGGTCCATTGCAGTTCAACGCGCACAGGGGTACAACGCGTACCCGCACACATTGAAAGCAATGGGCCGGCCGGAGGCACCGATCGGTCCATTGCAGTTCAACGCGCACAGGGGTACAACGCGTACCCGCACACATTGAAAGCAATGGGCCGGCCGGAGGCACCGATCGGTCCATTGCGGTTCAACGCATCACTGTATATGTGACTGGCATAGGTCAGCATGCCTGTCTCAGATGGACATATGCCAGCCACAGATAGCTCCCAGGGAGTGAGGGGCACACCTACATCACGACAGCCTGTCCAAACCTTATCATAAGGCATGTAAGGCTGCATTTCCTATTGTGTGTATGTTGGTGTACATGTTGTCCTGTGGGTGTCACCTGTGGGCAGCCACCCCCAGGCTGTGCACGTGTTCATGGGGACAGGATCCTGGGTGTTACGTGTACGTGACCACTGTGATGTGCAACTGTTCATATCTGTGCATGTGTCATGGTCACATTTCACAGTGGTGTTTGTGTATGTCATGTCACATACCCCGTGAGTCCCATGTGGGACGGTATGTTTGAGCCAGGGTGTCCCAGTGGCACAATAGTGATGGCCCTCCACAGTCTTTGTGCATGTAGTGTTTACAATGTCTCTGATTTCATGTGCACAATGGGAGACAGTCTCCACATCCACGTTGTGTGTGCATGGACTCTGATGTTGTGCGTGTGTGTCACAGACGTCCATGGCTGTCCTGCCATGGCAAGTGTGGCCACTACCTGTGGGGGTCATGTTTGTTTTGCTGTGGTGTACACATGATACTCCAGGTGATGCCAGTGTCCATGTGGCATTACAGGGTCCCTGGGAATGTGCCTGTCGTTGAGCTGTGGTGCCTGGGGCACATCTGTCCTCACATGTCACTGTGGGGGGTGACTGTGACACAGCATCATGATATCCAATGGGCCAACCTGGGACAAATTGATGCCACCTGTAGGACCGTGTTGACAGATGTTGGCCATGTATGTACCATACATGTCGTTCCGGTACTGCACACTTCATGTAGTTGTGCCTCATGATGATGTATGTTGGGATCTTGAGTGTGTTCAATGCCGCATATGTGGGGTGACTGACGATCTTGCTTACTTCTCCTCTGCACTGCAGGGCTCCTGCTGTCCATCGGCCATTCCCAGACCTGGCAACGATGGTGGAACGGGACAGCATCCGACGGTACCGCTTCACCAGGCAGCTGATTGAGGATTTGGCAGTGCAGTTGTCCCCACATTTGCAGCCTGGCCGGCCGTATCCTACAGCGCTGACCCCCAAGGTGAAGGTGATGGCAGCCCTACACTTCTTTGCCACCGGTACCTTCCAACATACTGTGGCGTCTGCTGGTGGGATGTCACAGACCATGTTCAGCCGTGTGCTCCGCGATGTTTTGGCGGCAATGTTGCTCTTCCTGAACCGGTACATCTATTTCCCTAGACTGCGATGACTCACTGACGTGAAGAGTGACTTTTATGCCCTGGGGAGGATGCCGCATGTCATTGGCTCCATTGATGGGACACATGTGGCTTTGGTACCACCACAGGCCCAGGAGCAGGCCTACAGGAACCGCAAGCACTACCACTCGGTCAATGCACTGGTGGTGTGTCTTGCAGACATGACCATCACACACGTGTGTGCCCGTTTCCCTGGTTCAGCACACGATGCCTTTGTGATGAGGAGTAGTCGCATCCCCAGGTTGATGGCACAGATGCAGAACCAGCGTGCCTGGCTTGTCGGTGTGTACTGACTTTGTGCCATTGTGTGTGATCTGATCTGTAGTATTCCGCCCACTTTTCCAAGTCAGCTGATGTGCACTTGTCTGTCCGTAGGTGACTCGGGATACCCCAACATGCCGTGGTTGCTGACACCCCTCAGGAACCCTGTGACACCTGCCCAGATGCGCTACAATGAGGCACATGGTCGGACCAGGAGAGTGATTGAGCGGACCTTTGGTCTCCTGAAGAGCCGCTTCCGCTGCCTGGACAAGACCGGAGGGTCCCTCCCATATGCCCCTGCGAAAGTGTGCAAGATTATCATCGTCTGCTGCATGCTACACAACCTGGCAGTGCGGAAGGAGTTGCCTCTCATCCAGGATGACGATGACCAACATCCGCCACCTGTGGAGGATCCTGGCCTGGACCACGATGCCAGTGACGATGATGATGATGATGATGGTGATGGTGATGTCCGCACACAGCTCATCACCAACTTCTTTAGCTGAATGTGAGTATCCTGAGGTGTCATGTGAATGATGTGAGTTGGCATGATGTGTGGGTGGTGCTCTGGTGCTGTTGGAGTGTGTCCATGGGCTACTTGACAGGATGTGTGTTGCGATGTGTGGTGACAGGTGGGCTGTACTCCCCAACAGTGTTGACATGCTAACTTGGTTCTGGGTGGGTATCTTGTAACATGTATTGTGCATGAGTTTTGCTGATCTGTCCTGTACTGCATTGCTTTTGACTGTGTGTCATTT
This sequence comes from Calotriton arnoldi, assembly GCA_963921515.1. Lineage (NCBI taxonomy): Eukaryota > Metazoa > Chordata > Amphibia > Caudata > Salamandridae > Calotriton > Calotriton arnoldi. Next base: position 262,605 of record CAWUFW010017364.1, read on the forward strand.
CTGTCCTTCACAGGGTACTTTCAGATTCGTTTGGTCAACTGTGTCCACCGACGACGTGATTGCACATCCAGGCTGGTAGCTGTTGTGTCCCTACAGGTGATGTGCGCCACACCCATGGACTTCCTTCCGTCTACAGTTGTTGACTGTGTGCCCGCTACCAGGTGGGGTTACCTTGCATCTGTAGTGGTTACGGCATGTTGCTACTGTGTAATAAACCTGTGCTTCACTTAGTGATGTGCGTTGTCTGTGGTCACACATTTGACTGCCATTTGCTTACTGCACCTGTGGGCTACTTGACTACAACTGGGAATGGGTGTGGTGTCTGTGCATTGCACCGTCTTCCCTGGCAACATCAGTGTAGGCAATGAGTCAGATGGCCTAGGTGTGTATGTGTTGTGTACCCCTGGTGGTGTGTCTCCCTCATATGTGTCACGTTGCCTGTACTCACATGCCTGTGTTGTCCTTGCTGTTGCAGTTCGCATACACAGTGTAATTTTGCAGTTCATCATCCCCATAACAGCACCCACGTTGGAATCACGACAGAGGCAAGTATGGTGTATTAGTGTGTTTATTGTGATACATCTGTGTTAATAGTGCATAGGATGGGTTGTGCTGTACATGAATCTTGCAATCCCAAGTTCCTAGGTGAATTGAAAGTCCAGGTAGACAGGATCCCCAGTATCGGGGCCACAGTTGTCTGACACATTGTTCCAACTTGTACTCCCCATGCAATGTGTGGGAGTAGTGTTGCCACCAACAGGGTGAACAGTCTGTGCACAAAGGCGAAAATCCAGAACAGGTTCAGGCTTCCTGGGAGTTGCGCTTGGCCATCAGCCTCTCACTTTCCCCTCCTCGGACGACCCCTCTTCTTGGGGGGGGCCCTCAAGTGCAGGCTGCTGCGGTGCAGGGGACTCTCCGCCAGAGTCCTCCTCCCTCCCTGTGGCAGTTGCAGTTTGTTCTGTACCAGATGTTGTTGGCACACAGGGAGGTGTGGACTGGTTGCTGTTCATCTGGCGGAGGCATTGTAAAATGTCCCTGTGCACCGCCGTCATCTCATGTAGTACATCCCACTTGGACTCCACGCGGGACATGTGGGAGTCCACACGTGACATGTGTGACTCCACGTGGGACATGTGGGAGTCCAAGCGGGCATGATGGGCAGCCTGCTGCTGTTTGATGTCTCTGAGGAGCCCCACTACCTGGCTGAGCTCTCCGGTGCTGGACTGGTACGCATCAGCTATGCGTACCAGTTGTGGGTCTTCATGCACACCAGCAACGTCTGCAAGCAGCGACCTCTGTCTCCCACCCCTCCCACCACCCCTGCTGACATGTGCAGTGTGTGCAGTTGCACGCACAGATGACCCTGGTCCACCTTGGGGGTTGGTGGTGGTGGTGGTGTCCATGGCCCCAGGTTGGTCCAGGGTCACTGCGCTGGTGTTGCTCCTTATTCCGTCCATGTCGGCAGGGATGGTATTCGTGGTGACAGTCGTTGGAGGGGTGGGTGCAGGGGGTGCAGCTGGTGGACCTGCTGGTGCTGCAGCTGGTGGTCCTGCTGGTGCAGCATGTTGACTTGCACCGGATGTGCCAGGTTGTTCATCGTCCGAGGAGGACAGAGGCTGTACGACGCCAGTGAGCTCGGCATCCTCTTGAGCCTGGGACTGGGACTCCTCAGCGTCTGCTGCTGTGTCCCTATCATCACCTGTTTTTGGGAGACACAAACAATGTATGTCATGTTTCTGCAGGCATCAGTGGTTGACACACCTGACAGTTGTGACTGTGCCTCGGGGTGCGGGCCTGTACATTGTATTGTCCTAAGTCGTCACAGTCAGGGGTTGATATTGGTGTGGCACATTGTCCTGCATTATTTGGGCATTTCTATGTATTCTCTGGGGTGTGAACATGGTCTGCATTGATTGTGTTTGGTTGACAGCCAGACCTCCTTCCCACCCACCCACCCAGCCAGTCAGTTATCCCACCATGGAACGTGCTTGCATTGCAGGGAGTGTAAGTTGTCTCTCAGGATGTCAGTCAGTGGTGTCCTGCTGTTTGTTGGTGCACAGTTGGCAGCAGGGCCTTGTGCTCCCCACAGCAGTAGCCAGTGTCAGCCATCTTGTGAGTCCTTCTCCACTCCCTGTGATGTGAGCATGGTTCAGGGTGGTGTTGATGGGACAGTTGTGAGGGTGAGCTATGTCTGTGACTACGACTCCCATCATGCTATTGCCTCCACCCCCCTTCCCAGCATGCCCATGCTTCCTTCCTTTTGACTCTGCTTCCCTGTGGGGTGGGCTGGCTGTGCTGACAGGATGGCTGGGAGTGTTGTCCTGGCAGTTGTTTGGCTAAGAGTCCCAAGAGTGTCCCTGTGCTTCACACAACATAACCCAGGGTGGTGGTGCTTTGTGGGATCTTGTGTTAGGATGGAGGGCATTGCATTCTACCAGGTGGGTACTGTGGAGTTTGTGTTGGGGGGGGTGAGGGGAGGTGCTGGTGACTATAGTCAGTGCTGCTAGTCC